>NQII01010068.1:4168-42791 GCA_002778355.1 Clitarchus hookeri
CCCCACGACGCGAACAATACGGAGCATACGTATAAAAGGGAGGGAGTTGTCTCGAGAGCTCGTGTGTCAATTATAACTTGTTCCAGCAATAATAAAACTAGAGATTTTTCTTGAACTCTCAATCGCCATGTGTTGATTCATTAGTAAATTGGACCTTTAGACAACAGTGTCAACACCTTCGTCCAAACCACAGCTTTGGTAGTTGTCAAGTCTAGATGGTTTTTACAACCATCAATTTTTTGTCCGTGTGGCAGGTAAAAATCTCATTTTCAGAGTACTCGGGACGTTTAAATAATAAAGAATAACTTATAAATATGAGGCAATTCCCATTGAAATAAGATACCATGAGTTACTTCAAAAGATCCTTTAAAATCTTGCTAAGCAATGTCTTCGCAATTTTTAAAACGGTTTAAAATAAGGAAATTAGTACATAGTTTTAATTTGTAGCAGTCTATGTTTTTTCTGTTCAAAATAAATTTTGCTAAGCATGATTTAAAATGAATTTAGACACGACCTTTCATTTATATTGTTAAATTTTCTTTAAATGTTTTCATTAATTTTATTTGCACATCCTTGAAAATAATAAAATTGTTATGTTTATATGCCATGGTGTAAAAACGATGTGCTATAATATTTTATACGCTAGGAAAGAGTGGGTTCTTTCAAGTAATGTTTGCAAGTTGAGCGGTATTTCTTACAAATATAAAATAATTAATTTTTTGGTGACTAGCACCCTTAAGGCATGGAAAGTTTTCTTCTCCAGTTCAGGACTGGTAGTGCTCTCTCTTCAATGCGGAATAGAATTGTAAATCATTACATAATCATCCTTTTTAGTACACCTTGGCGGGGCCGCGGTGGTGTAATGGTTAGACTACTCGCCTCTCACCTACGCGAACCGGGTTCGATTACAGGCGGGGTCGCTCCCGGATTTTTGCATGTAGGACTCGTGCCGGATGTTGCCGTTGGTTGGCTGGTTTACTCGCGGATTTCCCCGTTTCCTCCACCCCTTCATCCCTGTGCTTCTCCATACTCACCTCACTTCACCCCCACGGGCTCACAAGACCTTGAAGTTAAGAGCCGCAAATCTTTTCATTCGCTCACTAGTACATTTTGGCGTCTAAAATGACCATAAAGTCAAACTACCAGCACCTGTTTCAAATGTCATCAATACTTTGTGAATAATGTCTTTGGGGACAAATGTTCATTGCGATCTATTCATTAATAAAAATAGCAGAATAGGTATTTAAGGTTTTTGTTGGTTGATTGTATATTGCGTCAACTTACATATTTGTGTTTTAAAAAGGTACTTTTGTGACGTGAATACGTGTTTAAAGTCAGATCGACACATGGGGTTTCGATAACGGAAACGGCGATGTAACGTTTGTATGGTTATCCATTCCGACATTATAATCTTCGTGACTAATAATAACACGGTTGAAATAAATGTGATCTCGTTCGATCACGTATATGACTATAATGGAAGCATGATTGAGTTGGCGCCACGTATGCTCTAGGCGCGGATGATTCCGACGGACTGTAGAGCTGATTTTTGGTACAAAAAAAAATATCTTTCTAGAAATGTCGATTTAAGCCACAAAAGCCAATTATCGATTTAGTTACATTCGTTTGTATGTATATATTATATGTACGAGGGTTATTCGTAAAGTAAGGTCCGATTTCTTATAAAACATAAACCATCACAGATTTTTTTAAAAACTTTTTTTATTTAATTCCTTACATGTTTCTCAATTTTTCTTCATAGTTTCATATTTGTTTAAACATTTACCATAACGTTCTACAAGCTTTTGTATGCCTAAGTCATAGACGTCTGTCACCTGTGAGGATAACCAGTCTGTAACTGCTTCTTTCACCTCGTCCCCTGTGACAAACTTCTCTAAAAATTGATCACCTTCCTTATGATATCGGTATAAAAAATCAAGTGCACAAGCCATTCTTTTCATTTGGTATTCCTCAGTAAGCAGCCTGGGAACCCAACGTACGCACAATTTGTGAAATTGCAAATTTTCAGAGATAATTTTGTGCAAAGTGTTGTACCCACATTCGTAAATTCCAATACTAAAGTTGAAATTGTAAATATCCAGTCTTCACGAATCTTTTCGTCCACGGCTTTGACCAAATCTTTTGTGATCACTGATGGCTGGTCTGATCGCGGTTCATCATGGACATTTTACCGTCCGTCCTTGAAAGCTCTCACCCACTTACGCACTTTGCTGTCACTCATCGCATTGGGGCCATACACTTGACCTATCTGTCGATGGACTTCCGCTGCTGAAACGTTCCTTGCAGTCAAAAACCGAATTACTGACAGTATTTCATAGTCGGCGGGCTGATAAATAGTTTTAAACATTTTGAACTGACACTGTAAACAGTAAATATCACACTTTAACAATACCAATACAAATGACATCGTTTGACAAGCAAGGCATGCCGGGAGTCGGTGCGCATACGTGTTACAATGTTCGCGCGACATTCGATTAGCTACGGCGATTCGGACCTTACTTTCCGAATAACCCTCGTATGTTTNACATCGTTTGACAAGCAAGGCATGCCGGGAGTCGGTGCGCATGCGTGTTACAATGTTGGCGCGACATTCGATTAGCTACGGCGATTCGGACCTTACTTTCTGAATAACCCTCGTATGTTTCATTTCCATATACCNGCGCGACATTCGATTAGCTACGGCGATTCGGACCTTACTTTCTGAATAACCCTCGTATGTTTCATTTCCATATACCAAAGAAAATATTACGCGCTATTGCATAGGCCTACGTATTCACGTAAGACTCACGGCCGTGTCCCCGACAGTCACACCCAATTTTTTTTCTTGGGTATGGAATCAAAATAGTTTTAATGATTATAAAAATTAACTATTTTCTACTCAATGGTGGTGGTTACATGCTTTGCGTAGCTGTAAATATCTACCTCCAGCTTCTGTGTGTGCTTCTCAGAAATACGCCCTTTAAGTGTGACATTTTTTATCCTTTAACAACCCTTTTAAATTAATATTGACATGTATGTAATAAACACAGTGTGTATTTTCCACCACACTCGGAAATTAACTTTTAAGACTAGAATAAAAAATATTTATTCATTATTATTCAAAAAGGGAGGGCTTTCAAAAGTGCTCACTTTACCGCGAATAGCCTATAAGCTTATCTACAGCCCATGCCCATGTGCCACGATACAATGTTTTGTACAAGCTGCAGCGAAAATCTGTACGAAACTTGCTCAGCTGCCACACAAGTAAACGATAGCGCATTTGTTTTTACTTTACTTCTTAAACTGTGGCCCCATGAATGATTTCATCCACAGCTTCTGCAATAACAGTCATTGCATGAAGCCAAGTTCTTTAAAGGAAACTTCTATCATGGCACACGGGCTGAAGTGACAAAACCACGACGATTGGACGAGATGTGGGTTCTATTGCATGCCATAGTAAAAACACGGAATATATGAGTGTTGCCATCAGTATGAAGTGGAACATTTGGAACTACCTTGCAGTATCACATAAATATGTGCTATTTTATTAATTAAAAATGCCAGAAAACACCAGGATCATAAATCGTAACACAAATTGTTAAATGATGCCGTTTCATACCTTCGACTATTCATTTAACTTAATTAAGAAAACATATAGTCCAGGCGCGCAGAAATAAAATGACGTTTATAGAGATTTGTTTGTCACTGACATTAGCATAAAGTTAATATACAGAATGGGGTGGAATTCAACCGACACACTTTGTAAAGTGATTCAGTATGCGCAATCACGTACGAAATACACAGGACGCTTTATACCTAAACCGAATACTAACGGAGATATGGGTGAGTCAATGAAGAGATTTGGGGGGCTCTTAGCATAGCGGTCTTGAGAGCCGATGAGGGTAAAGTTAGGTGAGTATGGAGCAGCACCGGAATGAAGGGGTGGAATAAAAGGGATATCCCCGAGAAAACCTTCTGACCAGCTGCATCGTCCGGCATGATTACATGCAAAAACCCGGTTATCCTAGGTAGGGGCGAGTAGTCTAACCACTACGCCACCGCGGCCTTCGGAAAACACATTTTAAACTTAATTTTGCTAAATATCGGAAACGAAGTGAAATTTAAGTGGCAATTCTCCAAAAACTGTCTAATGATATCGGGATCTTCAAGCTAAGAGAAAAATCTTATTAATACCTCACCGTCAGAAATTATTAATATTTTATGCTTGTTTATTGAGTAATATGACCTAATTAATGAAAATATTGCTCTTATTACAACTGCCCAGGTCCCACCGTTTTCTTATAAACGCACACAAAGCTTAGGCTGCAGCGATACAGTGCCNTTTTCTTATAAACGCACACAAAGCTTAGGCTGCAGCGATACAGTGCCTAGCACTTAAGTGTTGCAGTGTCCACTGCACTGACAATGGCGGAGGACATTTTTAAAACTTACTGTAAACTGCAAATACCCTATATTAATACAGTACTGAAGCTGCCTGTTTGTTTCTTGCGGCAGGTTTACGTTCAACTTAATGACTCGCCAGGGACCTTTTTTTATTATTATTATTACGGCCTAATTTTGACGCCAATAGAACTCCATTTTTCGGAGAACTCCCACACCTCACCACTCGGCCGGCCTTTTTTTTTTATTTTTTTTTAGTGGTGAGGTGGAGGAGTTTTTTTTAAGTACCCCCCTCTCAGATGGTGTGGCACCTTACACCATCTGAGATTACCCAGCTATACATCTGATACAATACTGACTACTGTAGAGAGTATTTTTGCTGGGATNTGTTTATTGACAAAGGAAAGCATATACCGGAAGCAGAACCTTTTCAGAAGCAAGCTTCATAACATCTCCACCATATAAATGAATAAGAAGGCTCTGAGTAGTTTTGATGATAAAAGATTCATTCTAGAGGACGGGGTTCACACCCTGGCTTGGGGGCACCATGAGATAGGTTTGGAGAGACTGGAGTTTGTCAAGCATCTGAAGGGACTAAACGATCTTGAAAGCCAGAAGGATAGAGTGTAAGCATAAAAATTAAGAAAAAAAACGGAACCTATATATTTCATAGTTATAAGTTACATATATTAAATAATTTTTCTTTAATTGTAAAATAATAGTTGGCACTAAGCATAGATATAATATATCCAAGGATAAGTTTATTCGTAGTATTAGATAATAGGTTAGGGAGAGTTTACATTTAAAGGTTGATTTAAGACCTTAGAGTTAGGTATAATATTATGAATAGTTTGGACCACAATACAACATTTAAATTCGAATGTATTAGAAAATATGTTTACATATTAAAATCTGGCAAGTCGACGCGGTGAAACCCAGGTTGGGCTTGAGCCACAAAGAAATAAATTAGATTAAGTGACATTTTAATTTTTCGTTATGGTTAGTTTTGACCATAAAATACAACTGAGAGTTATGGATAGGTTTGACCATTAGATGAAAAGTTTAGTTGATTTTACTATATGGTTCATTTTAACCATAAAATACATCTAAGAGTTATGGTTAAAATGAACCTTATTGGGGAGGTGTCCCAGAAGGAACGCACACACGCAGGATGTTCGAAAATTAAACGCCCAAACTATGGGAGATGATTCCTTATGAAAAATTAAGTCTAAAATATATAATATCTGTAAGACACCATATAACTAAACATAATTTTAAAAGAGATATGAGCCTGGGAAAATTGGGTTTAGAAAACGTAATTTCGCTGAATGCCTTGTACATTAAGCCAGCGGTAGGGATGGCGACGATTTACCCACAGTACGTCCCACATGTTTGAATGGGACATGCCTATTTGGCGCGCTATGGAGCGTGTACTAGCAGGCATTGTACAAGGCATTCGGAAAAAATACGTTTTCAAAATCCAATTTTCATAGACTCGTATCTGCTTTAATATTCCGTTTAGGTACATGGTGTCCGTATATTTTCGACATTATTTTTCATAAGGAACCACCTCCCCTAGTTTGGGCGTTTAATTTGCGAACATTCTCTATATAAACAATATGTTTCTAAACCATACCGACAAACTTTGATAGGTTATTCCTGAGGAGGAAATAGAAAGATTGATATAGGCAACTCAGGGTTCAGGTCAAATAACAAGAGCGGCAGATGCTTCCAAAGATTGAGAAAAAATAATTTTTTTATATATGTATTTGGTAAACTGCTTGCGGGACAGAAAGAAATAATGCTCACTAATTATTTAAACACTAATAATTAATAACGTGAATGTCGTGTACATGTAACCCAATCCCATCATGTTGAAGGTGAGTGTGACCACCCTTACTTCCGCAAAAAAAGTGTTACAGAAAAAATTCCCTGTTTTTTGACTAGAGATTATGAAATGCAGGCAAAATTAGCAACATATGTGTCTCCCGAAAAAATTGTCTAACTATCGCCCTTATCGAAGTAAAAATAACATGTTTGATTTCACAGAGAATTGTTACTGCCTGTCAGGTAGGCAACCAGTATTGGCTGTCTGCGCGCTACGGCGTAGTGGAATGAGTTTCCTGCAACTGTGTGTGTTGTCTTACATTAGTGAGTTGCACAAATAACAGTTAAGTAGGATTTTCTCATTATTAGGACTAAATAAATCAGAAAATAAATTGAAGTTCTTGCACTACTAGTTTAATGTCGTATCATCATAAGCAACTTTACAACAAGTGTTCAAAATGGGGGCCGCCAACCTCATTGTGCATTTCGGCGCATGAAAGACTGGCGTACCTTTTCAAAAACACTCGGTGTATCTTGAACCTTGTCACAGGCAGCCATAACCCTGTCTATTAGATCTTCCTACGACTCGGTATGGGTGTGTCGTACACTCCAGAGCCTTGATACACTCCCACAAGGAAAAGTCTTGCGGATTATATTCAGGAAAGCGTGCTGGCTATGCAACAGGTTCATCTCTTGCAATCCACCATGCTGGAAATTCCATGTTGAGGTGATCACGTACAGCTCTTGTGGAATGTGAAGAGGCACCGTCGTGTTGAAACTACATACGTTGCTGGACGGCGAGCGACACATCGTTGAGGAAATTTGGCAATGTAAATTGCAGGAATTGGCAGTACATGTGTCCAGTCAATCGTCGCGGCAGCAAGTGCGGCCCAATGAGCTGATAAGCCACAATGACAGCCCAGATGTTCACAAAAAATCTGTGCCGGTTGGCTGTGATGGCGGTTACATGAGGATTGGTGTCATCCCTCACGTGACAGTCTCGCGTGAACGTCGCTTCGTCAGTAAACTATACTACGGTAGTAAACTGAGAAACTACTGTGCACTGTTGTAGAAACCACTGCGAAATATCACTTCGAGGAGTGAAATATGCTGGTCCCAATGCCTGCACCTTTCGCACGTGGTAGGCACGCAGCAGCTGCTCGTGCATAACACGCCATAGAGTGGGATGGGACACACCCATTCCGTGCACAATGGCGTGGCTGCTTGTTGACGGGGTTTCCTCTACGACATTTAGTACTTCTTCCACATTTGGTGTACGGACATTTCTTGGCTGACCAGACCCACATCGTGCCTTAAACGTGCTTGTTTCACGCTGTTTCCGAGTGAGAGTTGTGAACGTCTCCTGATGAGGTTGCCGCCGCACTGGAAACATTTCATGGTACAATCGTACAACCGCTCGTGCGTTACCTTTAACTTTATCGTAAAGCAGAACCATGCCTGTGATTTCTAAATTTGTCTACTTCGTCATGCTGACTTGTAGTAGAACGCGTGCAACGTGCAGTGAAGTGTGGGTTTTTATTCTTCAGTCCTCTACTCTGTTAGGAAGGGGAACTACAGTACTGATAATGAGAGTGGGGGATAATCATGACGCACACCAATACTCCGCGCTTCTTAGAAACCCCATTAGACTAATCAAGTTACGATTCATTTCCACCACAAGCCACTTGTACGTAATGTCCACACACAACTAGGGCGCGGCGCACAANTAATCAAGTTACGATTCATTTCCACCACAAGCCACTTGTACGTAATGTCCACACACAACTAGGGCGCGGCGCACAATCAACCGTTACTGGTTGCCTACCTGAACGGCAGTAACACTTCTCTGTGAAATCAAACACGTAATTTTTACTCGAAAAGGGCGATGGGTTGGACAATTTTTGCAAAAGACATTTATGTTGCTAATTTTGACGGCTTTTCATAATCTCTAATCAAAAATAGGGAATTATTCCGGTAACATACTTTTTTTTCTGACGAAATAAGCGTTACAACACCCCCTTTCAACATGACGGGAGTGGATTACACGTACACGACATTCACTTTATTAATGACTACGGTTTAAANACAACACCCCCTTTCAACATGACGGGAGTGGATTACACGTACACGACATTCACTTTATTAATGACTACGGTTTAAATAATTAGTAACCATTCTTTGTTTCTGTACGGCAAGCAGTTTCCTAAATATGACAATAAATGATAATTATTTTCTCAAACTTTAGAAGCGTCTACCGCTCTTGCTATTTGACCTGGACCGTGGGTTGCCTATCTCAATTTTTCTATTTCCACCTCAGGAATAACATATCAAAATTTATCGGTATGTTTTAGATACACGTGNTTGCCTATCTCAATTTTTCTATTTCCACCTCAGGAATAACATATCAAAATTTATCGGTATGTTTTAGATACACGTGTGTCTACATAAATAAATAATATATATAATGTAGTGTTGACAATGATAACCTCTCATAGACATAAAAGAAATACTTATAATGAAATAAATTAATGTTTCTACAGACTCTGTTAAAATATCATNTTGCCTATCTCAATTTTTCTATTTCCACCTCAGGAATAACATATCAAAATTTATCGGTATGTTTTAGATACACGTTGTGTGTCTACATAAATAAATAATATATATATATATATATATATAATGTAGTGTTGACAATGGTAACCTCTCATAGACATAAAAGAAATACTTATAATGAAATAAATTAATGTTTCTACAGACTCTGTTAAAATATCATTTTATTTACTCTAAAATTGCATTGAATAACTATGAATTTGCAGTCCAGTACTTCCGGCATAATACCACTGAACATCCAAAATTTCTTACTTTTTTCTATGAAATTTAGAACTCATGTTAGGCCTCTATTTCTTAGTGAGTGAGGGTACAGAAGGGCCACATTTATACATTCGTGCTTTTTTTGTGTGCATATTCTGTGGTAAAATATATGTTTGCTCTCCAACTCACACTGACAGAAAATATTTGTTAGTGGCNCTCTATTTCTTAGTGAGTGAGGGTACAGAAGGGCCACATTTATACATTCGTGCTTTTTTGTGTGCATATTCTGTGGTAAAATATATGTTTGCTCTCCAACTCACACTGACAGAAAATATTTGTTAGTGGCTACAAAAACTGTTTGGTTGATGCTTTCCAAGGAGAAATTTTGTTGCTGGTAAAAAATAGACTGTTGTGCCCAGCAACAAGTAGACTGACAAGTACCAACGCTCTTTAGTGCTCACTAACATATTTGTTTATTAACAATACATTTATTGGCAGCAATAGCATTAATGTCATCCACAGTAATAATATTTTGTTTCGACTGCAAAACTACGTCCATTGCATTCTGCGGGTGCGCTCTGGTTGGCATATTCAAAGTGGCTACCTTCTGTCAGCCACGACGCCATATTCGTCAGTGTTCGTATCTTTGCATCAGGTTACGAACTAATTCCTGAGGGATATTCTTAAGAACATAGTTTATATCATTCCTTTCTTCTAAATAAGTAAATTTTACACGTTAATGATTCCAGAAAATTAACTTTCCACGAGCGGAAGTGTTCAGGCCTTGTCGTGTGTGCCATATATTTGACTTACGATATCTACATTCTCCAAACCATGCATTGACTTCGAGCGAGGTGGCGCATTGGTAACACACTGAGCTCACATGTGAGATGTCCAGGGTTTGAGTCGCGCGCCTGACGATGGTTATTTTAGTTTTTAATTGTTGGTAACCAAAAACGTTATTTCGTAGTTGCCACTAAATACAAAAATGACAAAAAAAAAAAAAATTGTTGGTGCTACAAAATATTTTTGTGATGTTTATATTGACAAAATAATTTTGTGGCAACCAATAACATTTTGTTGGTTACCACAAAACAGTTTGTTCAGTTCAACCTTAGTCTTGCTGCAAAGATGGATCCTGTTCGAGATGACTGTTAAGCTCTGATACTAAATTTACTGTCTTATCATGGCCAATAAATGCGTTTTTGATACACCGACGCTAGTCGTCAGCAGTGAAAAATAGCCGTAACGGAGTCAGTCTAATTCTGGACTTGCTCTCAAAGAAAGGCTTCTTCAGCAACAACAGACGACTATCATTAAATCGTCTCTATATTTAGTACCAACTGTATTATGCACTTTCAAGATTTATTGGATGGGTGCTTAGAATTATTTGATATTTTAAAAAGTAGTGATTTTTAACTTTGGGCTAATTAAAGTGGTGTGTACTGTATTAAAAATTTCCCGTCCATTAAATTTGAGTGACAGCAGACGAATGGATGACCCCTTCTTGATGACCCCTCTGGATCAAAAGGTTCCAGGTTCGAATCCCGGCCATCAGATGTGCAGGTCTTATTTAGATGTAGGTTTATCTTTCGAGGACTTCTGCCCCCTCCCTTAAATCTGATTAGCCTAGACACATTAATGTAGTAGTTATTTGCCAGATAAAATTAAATTTATTTCTCGTGGTTAATTCTCACGGAACTAAAATTTGCTCCGTTTCGAGCATAGTTACAGGAAATAGCATGGTACATATTTTCTCAACATCTGTACACCGTGACAGAAATTTGCAAGAAACAATGCTTAATTATTTGTTGCACGTGAAAAGAAATTTTTTTACAGTAAGAATATGAATAAGTTTAATAAAAAACCAGATATTTTCTAAATTATAAAAACATTTAACTAGATAAAGTGTAACATAAAAATTCTAAAATAATATTTTTTGTTTGAATATAGAGGCAGGAAAAGCAGGCCGTAGAACAATTTGTCATATACAATATTTTAAAATTTCAAACGAAACCTAGTCGTAATTCTTAGTTACATCACTGATAAGGTTTTTTTTTTTTTTACATGATCTGCGGCAGTCTCTTTTCTGTTTGGCATTGGAGAATGTTCTGGTGGGGGTACACAATGAGAGGGCGATGGGGATGTAAACTTCCGTGCTATATGGGTTTTATTTAGATTTCCTAATTATCTCACAATAACATCCGTTTTCTAGACTGTACGGCTCAATTTAGCGTTTCTCTTTTCTCATGCACATTCACTATCTCAGGCGGGTAAAAAAAAAGTGGCTTTTATCCGGTAATTTAGGCTTGATGCACGTAACATATTAACTCTGGCCGATAAAGCCATCGTTTCTGCGACGTCCTCAGAGGACTTGATACGCTAGGGACGAATTGGGTGTGAGCTCGTTGGTGTGTGAGATATGGGGGGAGGGGAAGGGTATACAAACTTGTCCGACATGCTCTCGGCAGTAACCATAACGCTACCTGAAGTTAAAAAGTTACAGTTTTACTGGAAACCTACAATTCGTGCAAAATGGAATTTAAAAAATAAAAAAAATATTTGAGGTATTAGAGTTTTCTGTATCACAGCAAAAACATATGTTCGCTTACCGTGGCGTATTTCAGAATGAAGTAGAAAAATTTAATTAGAAAATAAAATGCCGACTACAGCGGGGCGAAGTTTCCCTGCTGCCACCCTGAAATCTATCACGCAGCTGTGGTGCGCATGTCTCTCAGAGAACGACAATATGCGCGCGTGTGTTCACATGACGAGACGACCCCCAGTGGCTCGGCGCAGCAGGGGATGGCGGGCGGCATCTTCATGGGCCACCTCAACACATGGGTCGCCAGCTTCAGTCACCAGGGTGAGGCAGCGACCTTTCTCCTCACAGAGTCCTGTTTGAGGCCCATATCTTTAAATACTACGGAGCGCCGAGCGAAATACGAAGCGTGATAAGAAAAAAGGGATCGGTACTTGGGCTAGCAGAAAAAAGGAACAACGCTAACAGATTTGGCATGTAATGCTTTTCGAAGTAGTCTCCTTCTGAAACCACACACATTTCCCAGCGTCCCATCGTTTCCGTTGCTGGAAGCTTGCCCTGAACTCCTTTTCTAGGATAGTGAGCATCTGCGTTGTCGCATTCTGTTGTACATCCTCGACGTTTTGAAATCACCTTCATTTCAAGTGGGAACTGATTTTTGGTCTCACTACGAGACATGTAACATTTATTAGTAATTTATTGGAGATTTTGTGCTAGTTAAGTACCTTGTATATTTTATGTTATTTTAAAGGCACATTTTTATGTAACCTCGTAAATTTTAATATCAGTTTTGTAATGTTTTAAAGTAATTGGCGAATTGTAAATTTGTAAATTATTTATACCCCGTAATATTTTTGTACTCTGTTTGCAAGGCATTATTTTCTACCACGTTTACGTTTTTTGTATCTTTTGGGGCGGATGAATAAAAAAAAGCATCTTTTCTTTTTTACCCCCTATTAATTTTTGCAACATGAGTGACATGGTTGTGGGGGAGATGGCAAGTTTTATATATGTGACAGAGTGGTCTGGTGGTCATTAAGAAACTCTGTTGCAATATTTTTATCTGTGATATTCGTGTAAAGTTTTTATGTTTCAATACACAAATTGCCGTAGTTTTTTCAATTATTTGTAAGTACGACGTTGCGTTACAAAAAATAAGCTATGTTAATGATACCATGAAACTGAGTGTAACTTGTCCAGACACTAGTTAATTTTTTCCTTGAACGTAATAATGTATATATCGTGCCAAACATCGCTAAATTACTAAATATCGTATTATCATCAGCAAGCAACACTAGGTCTACATTTTAAAGACTACTCTGCATGTTTCGACTGCAGGTAGTAATGGAACTGTTCTATGTTTTACGCACTGCATTACCGCTGTGTTTTAATTCGGCACAAGTTTCGTTAAGTTTAGTCAAGGCATTTTTTTTCTTCAATGATATAGAGTTTTGACCTAGGTTGAGATTTTTAAATTCACATTATGACGTAAAAAAGAAAGGAAAACTGGTCTAAACGTTAATATTATGTTCACAACGCATCTTTTATACACTACGCATCGTCTGGCGGAAGTAATTTTAAGCAATAACACACGGTGAGAAAAATACATTTCCTAATTTAGGATAGCGTGGTTAAGTTATATCTTGACTTTCGGCAATAACCAAAATTGAACTTTCTGATACTGTGATCGATTGTTGAGAATACCAAACCAAGAACGATATTCAGGCGCAATTCAGAGAAGCCCAGTAACGCAATTTATGTATTAAATGAGACTATCGCCACAAATGTACAATACAGCTTTAAATGAGCTCTCGTTAACAGTACATTTGATTGAAAATTAAGTCGAATTGAAGTTATTTATCGCATGTAGCAAATATACTGTGTAAATGCTTGATGTATTATGTTTAGTCTCAAAATTTATGCTAGTAACCAAATAGTTTTCCACATGTCATACATCGCCCTAATGTTTGATATATATATATATATTTGCAATAAAAATTAAGTGTGTTTAATAGAACGTAACCAAACTCTAACAGAGCTGAGAGACAACGACGGCAGTGAACTGTAGAAGTTTTGGGCAATGTATTTATAGTTCAAACTAGTTTCGTGGCTTGTGCACATGCAATCAATGCATACTTTATCAGTCCGCTACCAGGTTTATAATACTCCACTTTTCATCTATCTATTGTTCTTGCCTCTTGACAATAAACATTAAAAAATGCCCTCGTGTACAAAATGCGTGCTTGCCACAAGTTTTTAGTACAAAGTTTTATTTCAACATTAATGTGATAGGTTATTTCGGTAAATAAGTTCATTATACAAATTCTTATTTTCATTTACTAATAATTCAACTACAAAAATTAACAACTTTATAACACTTTTTGGGTTGAACTGTGCACAATGTGTGAAAAAGCTTTGCTAATTCATTCATTGGCATTAATTTTCCTTTCTTATTAGTTAGATTATTTCAAGGTAAGAAAACATTAAGGATTTAAGTGTCTGATTTTGGGCCCCTAAATTAAGAGGTACCTAAGGCAGTTAAGGGGTCACTTAAAGTTGATGACGTAGTCCGCATACTTTAGTGCCACTTGTTTTGGATTTAAGTGACACTTAAATTTTATGGGGTGTTGGTGAAAACGACCATATGCATTGTATGCATAACATCTGTATTCGAGAGAGTACGTTATTTAACGTAAACAATTAATTTTCTCGACTAATATACCGACAACTGGAAAATGAGTTGGTGTTTTACACACAGGATTGTCAAAAGAGTACTAAGTCACTGCACTTTAAAATTCATAAAAATACTCAAATTTTCCTAAGAAATCCAAAAATTACTAATAAAAGGTTTTGGATGAACTCTGAACGATACCACTTTACTAGAGGGGTGTTTTATTCACAGTTTCTTCCAACTTTTCTGAAGTTCTGCTAAAGTTATATTCCATGATATTCCAACGCCTCATTCAAACAAAGCTTAGACTATTAAACCAGAGGGCCAACGCACCGCGTTCGTGTGCACTCCGTGTAATGATATTTTGCATAAGAAATATTTCTTATTAGGCACTATCAAAACGCCTATTCTCTCTCTTTCTTTATTCATACTAGTTATAAATTGCATATTGTAATTTATAGATAGTATAAAAGTAAAAATTCAATTTAACCGAAAATAAAGTACTTTTATGTCAACACAAGTATAAAACGCTTGTGACATGACATATTTGAGAAGCAACCAAACATGTCATACATGGTGTGATTTTTCAAAGGTTTAATTCAAAAATGTTGAAAAAACAGCGAATATACTATAGACAAAATTTCCCTTTGTTTTTCATTTATAGAAAATACATTATCGTTAGCTGAAGTGTCCAAGAACAGAAAAAGTGAAATTCAGTCGTAAATTAACTTTGCACTAACAAAAAAATTTAAATATAAAATATTTTTCAATTTAGAACTGAAATTAAGTATTTGGTATCCACTTTCCAGATAATGTAAAAATTGTAAATATTCTGACTTCGAATACCTTTACAATATATATTAGTAATTTAGCAATTAGCAATAGTCACACTTTTTACACCCTATTCAAAAGCCGCATTGATCAGCGTGGAGCAGTACGCAAATTAAAGGTTTAGGTGCTTGCAAATTAAGCCAACAATAGCCGTAGAATATTAACGTTTTCCCTAGTATTTGCTTTTTAAAAAAAACCATGTCAATGAGAGATTTGAAATGATTTTCAAGAATATTTCAGCACATTAACATCTTTATCAGCACGAGTAAACGAAATTCCTACACTCTACTAGGTGGCATCGTTATCTATAATTTATGAGGGTTGGTAATACTAAAATTTTGGTCATGACAAGAAAATTACACTTGGTAAATTTTATAACTTTATGATTAAAGTTTGCGCATTTAGGAATCATAAAAATTGAATTAATTAACATTCATTAGTTGGGAAAATTAATTCCAGATTTACATTACAAATTTTTTAACGCATTAAGTTATACAATAGGTAGTGAAAGTGTATGTGTATAACAGTATTGTGTAACGTGTAACGTTTATACAACGGCGTTGCGTGGCCTACTGTGTACGTGAAAGACAAAACATTTTAGAAAAGTGTTTTGCTGTTTGTGTAAAGATTGGGGAGGAAGAATTTTATTTCACTTTTTGGTGAGTTTAAGTACATTTTTTCTTACCGTTTTATTTCTCGAACACTGGATATGCCAACTCGGCTAGCTGTGTGGAACATAACATCATAGGCAGCATCCAAATGCTACTAACTTTCACGAGAGAAAAATAAATGTCCTTTTTATTAAATAAATGCAATGTTGTAAGTATGATGGGAAGGAGTTCAAATTACACAATGAAAATAAAAATTGATATCTGTTTTAATGTAGGTTTTATTTCAAATTATGTATTCTTACTGATTTCAATTTTTAAAAGGAAAAAAAATATAGAATGTGCTGATTCTGAGATTACTAAGTTACCCTCAATGTATTTGTGTGAAGAAAATTAATGTAATAATAAAATTGGAGTCTGATTCTTAAGAAATACTACCATCATTACAGCATGTCTTCTGAAAAAAAAACAAATTACAAGAAATTAATAATACTGCCTCAAACACAAAAGAAAATAAATAAAGTACGTAAAAATAAATACCTTAACTCACGTAACTGCAAAGAAAACGAACATTCAAATTTAAATGCTCCGTTTAAGAAAAGGAAAATTACTGCTCATAAAATTGTGGATAGTAATAAAAAATAAATAGTTTTCTCTTCCAAAGATTGTCAAAGTTTCAATCCAGCACGTTAAAAAAAAAAAACAGTTCTCTCAGGGTTCATATATTATGCTCTGGTGATAGCGTCAGTCCGTAGCGCGTCGTACATCTGGTTTGCATTCTGCATTAAAAATTCAGACAGAAATTCTCCAAATTCTTAGTGATAACAAAGTTTACACTTGATTTAAGGCCAAATAATTAAGATAAAAGCTGGACGAGCCCCTCCGGCTCTAATAAAGACTGTGACGGCGTCATACCAGCTTCAATAGTGCCAGGCNAGATAAAAGCTGGACGAGCCCCTCCGGCTCTAATAAAGACTGTGACGGCGTCATACCAGCTTCAATAGTGCCAGGCGCTAAGTGGCCCCTCGTCAAATGTCAGGAACAACTTAACATTTAATAATAGGCTTAACAATCTCTTTCCTCTTATCTACATGACCTGATCCGTCTAACATACTTTCGCTTCTGTGACCTAAGTTACGAACCTAATTTACATTGGTGCCGGGGTTTTTGCAATATCAATCCCGTAATATTCGAAGGTCCCACCAAGAAGCTAACTACTTCCGGCAACTATCTATCCTAACAGAACTGTAAAAAAACTACCTCCGGTAACGAGAAAAATAAAACTACAAGAAAAATAATCAGTTACAGTAAAAAAATTAATTACTTTATTTTATTACAAAATTTACGAAATTAAGTTAGAAATACACAAATTCATTACAAATTAATTGTTTAACATTTTAGGTAAATACTCTAAAGTTTTCATAGATTGATTAAAAATAGATAGGTGGTGTACAAATACCATTTAATTACGTTAATATACGTTAATAAACCGAAAAATAAACGTTTGGGACAAATATTAATATTACGTGAAAAAAGTAAACAAGCTGACATTTTATTTAAAACCAAATCTTTCATGNACGTTTGGGACAAATATTAATATTACGTGAAAAAAGTAAACAAGCTGACATTTTATTTAAAACCAAATCTTTCATGCTAATATTTACCAAAACAATCATATTATAAAAATTTTCTATATTGACATGCTATAGTTTCACAAGATTTAGGGCTATTCATTTTTAACCTATATTTTAGGTTCGACTAGGAATTAACTTCATAAAATACACATTATATGAAATATCTAAATCCATTTCGAGTGCATATATGTAAGGTGCGAAGCGCTGGTATGCAGGGCATAAAAGGAATAGGCAGTCCGCACTACTGTAGCGCGGGTAGCGTACCCAGCACTTTCAGGGACTACAGGCAGTGGCAGGAGAGAGCGCGCCATCGCGCCGCTCTCTCTTCGTCATCGTCTCTGACTGGAGGAATCACGGGCACCGCCCTCTGGGGGAGTGGCCTGCAGCTACTGCCCCGCCTTCTTCACATACTCCTGCGGCGATACTGCTGGTTCTGCGGTGGAGTCGTGTCGTGCGCCTCTTAACACTATACACTCACTTCAACTGATATATGATCATCAAATCAAAAACCTCCCTACCGATATATTTCAAGTTTCTTCTATGATGACTATTCCGCCCTAGGTACTTANCAGATATTTTTTAAAAAAAAAAAAAAAAAAAAAAAGGCATTTATAGTTAAAGAGTTTCGCCAACAATGCAGTCAACTATTTTGCACTATTGGTGCATTTATTCAGCATATAATTTTGCGCTGCGAACATATACACGGTGTCAGAAATAGCTCAGCAGAAATACAACGCTCTGGTAAAATATTTGCTTTCATAATTAGTAAATATTCTGTTTGATCGCTCTTTCTTCGTTTTTTTTCTATTGGCTTCCATGAATTTGTAAAATAATTTTAAACTCTAAAGCGTTAATTTATGTTTCAGGCCCTTTTAACTTAATCCGATGAAGAAAATTCTGAACTACATATAAAATACACAGCACACACAGCCGTGCTAAAGCTGGTTTTACACAAGGCAACATTTATTTCGCACGAGACCTCGCATTACAACTATTGCGAGAATATAAAAAAATCACATGCGAAACATCTTCACACACAGTTTGCACAATACGTTTTTTCCTTGCAGGAGAGCTGTTAATAGTCTCTGTGAAAAATTAATAGTTACCATGCTAATTGAAGGCTCCTCCACATTAGTTTTATACTAATGTCACAGTCATTAGAGAATACGAAGGCGTTTCCTTAAACTATTTCAGCGCTATCTGAACTTCACACTGTTTTAAATAAGAGAAATGATTGGCAGCAGCGTGTTTCACCAAAGTACTCTTTGCACAGTCTGAATGTACAATATATTCATATCTCTGTATGATAAACAGTTGGTCACAGGNTTCACCAAAGTACTCTTTGCACAGTCTGAATGTACAATATATTCATATCTCTGTATGATAAACAGTTGGTCACAGGACCAATAGCATCACTTTTTCTGTGAAAGCCACGCCAAAAAAATAGAACATGTTCTATATTCCGATCTCGTACTAGAAATTCCTTGCACGAGAAGTTATCGTACAAGATTTAGTGCAAGACCGGCATCTTTCAAGAGTTTTATATGTATATTGAGTTATGTAAAAGTTGCTTTAACCCAAGATTCTAACCCTAAACTACTTTATAAGTAACCTGTCTTCTCGAATAACTGTGCTACAAATTCCGGTACCATTAAAGTTTTAATTTAATACATATATAACCAAATTACGTAAATACTTTTTACAAAATACTACCAATAAATTTTATAAAAAAATTAACATTTTTGTTTTTAATTTAGCAGCAGTTCTGAGGATCTTTTTCTTGCCTGATGCATTCAGAGATAGTAACATTGTTTCAGAGGTCTAGGTATTATTTTCGCAGGGTTTGTAATGAAGGTAATTAAATTAGTGGAGTTTTTGTGGAGTGTTTAGAGGTTGTAAGTATTGAAAATCCAAAATACTGCGTGCAGTTTTTCTTGCAAACGGCATAGCTAAAGACATCCAAAGTTGACTGGAGATAAACATCATACATTGGGTCATATGAATAAAAAGGAGCAATTGCTTAAGAGTAGTTACTCAAGAGCATTGGAGTAGATGCTCTAAGCAATTACTCTATTTCATATGAATAAAAACTAAGTTGCGTCTGTGAGTGAATACTCTACTGTCAAGAGCAAATATTCTGTACCAGGGAGAAGTTACTCCGTAGCAAAGAGTAAATGCTCAGGGGTGCTGGGTAGGAAATCCTATCTTATCAGGCAGCTGACCAATCGTGCGTGGGTAACTCCGTGAGTCAACCCAATGGCGTCATGGGGGGGGGGGACTGGTGAGACATGGCACAACAGCAGTTGGTTACGGGCAATCATGGCAAGTAGTTCTGAAGAAGAAACTGGCAGTGTAGATACTCGCTGGTAACTTTCGTGGGCATTAAAAAAAGTATACAATTACGTTTGAAAAAATCTCAGACTCCTGCATCCAGGCGGCAAAAAAAATTAGCTATAGAGAGGAAATAAAAGCTATTTATGAAATAAATGTGAGAAGCGAAAATAAAGAAATCACAAATCACTAAAAAAATTTTCAACATGAAAAACCGACTAAAACGCAAAACAGACGTTAAAGTTACGGGCAACAAAAAATTAAGTCGAAGCAGTGGGAGCAGTGGGAGCAGACTGTATTCGATATCATGCAAGGAGACACAAACCCCATAGTTACCAGAATTGAAGGTAAGAGTGTTAAATGTATTTTAATGATTTTGTTCCTGAAAGAAAGTCACTGTATGCAAGTAGTACCTACCCTAATTTCATTTGAAGTAATACAGTTTTCTTGATCGCAGTCGTTTATATAATGTAATACGGTATTTTGCAGGGGCTGTGGCTGTTGGTGTTCCACCAGAAACATCTTCTGAGGTTGATAACTCCGATAAAGCACCAGCCAGTGAAGACACCAGTCGTCATCTGCAGTCGATGGCTGGAGAAGGCACAGCCAGAAGTGGGCAATNAAAGCACCAGCCAGTGAAGACACCAGTCGTCATCTGCAGTCGATGGCTGGAGAAGGCACAGCCAGAAGTGGGCAATGGCGGACGAAGAAAGGAGTCTCCACATCTCGCGAAAGTGAAGAAACGAAGAATTTGCCACTAACAAAGCTACAGCGTCTGGTTTTCTGGTGCAGTTATAGGCTCTTTGCCTTAAGAAGGAAAAGCTGTTGTGGGAAGAAAGTGCACGTAAAAGTGATAGTGAGAGTGAATATGGCCATNAAAGCACCAGCCAGTGAAGACACCAGTCGTCATCTGCAGTCGATGGCTGGAGAAGGCACAGCCAGAAGTGGGCAAGGGCGGACGAAGAAAGGAGTCTCCACATCTCGCGAAAGTGAAGAAACGAAGAATTTGCCACTAACAAAGCTACAGCGTCTGGTTTTCTGGTGCAGTTATAGGTTCTTTGCCTTAAGAAGGAAAAGCTGTTGTGGGAAGAAAGTGCACGTAAAAGTGATAGTGAGAGTGAATATGGCCATNTCTTTGCCTTAAGAAGGAAAAGCTGTTGTGGGAAGAAAGTGCACGTAAAAGTGATAGTGAGAGTGAATATGGCCATACACACACCAATTTATAATCAAAAAGTTAAACAAAAATCTTACGTTTGTATCTACGCATTGTAAGTGACAAATTAAAATGCATTCCTCACTCAACGTTGGAAACCTTGTGTTATGCTTGCTATTTTGTTTCGGCTTTCCTGTCCTGTTGCTCTTACTTGTATACCTTCATTTGCCTCAGCTGCCTCGAAGATGTGATCTTAATTTACAGGTACGTAATGTTAATACAAAAATTGTAGGCTCTCTGCTCTAGTGTTTGTGGATTCTGTAACGGTGTCATTAGCCATGGTGCAATGCCATGCCCTGCATCACCAAGGATATATGCGTTTGCAGCATTTATACTCATAATTCTGTATATTTACGAATTTCTCCATACATGTGAGTCATGCACTGATCCCGGCCATGATTCATATATACTTGTGAACTGTTGTCATGAGTTACATGTTGCGTGTACATTTAAACTAGCAATCCCTTTTCTGTAAATGTAGTCGTCTCCATGAACACTAGGCTTTTTTATAGGCATGAGAGTGCAATAGAGTGCACCGCACCTATGGCTGCTGGAAATGTGTAGTGTTCTTGCCATTCCACTTTTGCTCTTTCAAGTGCATTCAGTGTTGTAGGAAATTATATCCACAAATGTGCTTTCCTTACTATAGCATCCATTAATTGAGAAATAGAAGCGAAATAAATGACTGATGCACACTAATATCTTCTGCAACACCACTTTGGAACCCTGGATCACCCACATAACGTAAAAAAAAAAAATAAAAAAAAAAAAAATNAAAAAATGCGCTTTTTTTCTTTACTTGACAAAGCACCGCCTCTTGTTTCAAGGGATTCTCCCAAAAATGTTCAGCTAACCACGACGCGTTTTCCTTTTTAAATATGTAAAGCGTTTAATAATCGCACAGTAATGCATCTTTACGACTTATGAACAATTTTTCGCGTCGAACTAGAGCTACAAATTTCTCCATTAGTCTATATTCACGTCTTTACTGTACAGCTTGGAGTCAACTACTGAGGAGACTCCGAAATTTTCGAGTAACTACTCATGAGCCAAAGTAACGTGTTGTTTTTATTCATATAAATATAAAGCATTTTGTCTGCCTGGTGGAATGCAAAAGAAAAAAGGAAAAAGAGAGNGTGTTGTTTTTATTCATATAAATATAAAGCATTTTGTCTGCCTGGTGGAATGCAAAAGAAAAAAGGAAAAAGAGAGAAAGGAAGAATGAAAGGGACAGAAAAAAATACTGAAAGTGAGAAAAAGGGAGAGAGAGAGCTAGAAAGAGAGAAAGAAAGAGAAAAACAGAAATATTGGGAAATAAATAAAAATAAATAAGTAGGGAGAAATAAAACGAGAAAAAAGACAGAAAGGAAAAAAGAGACGAATAAAGAAAGAGAGATAAAGAAGGAGAGAGAAATGAGAGAGAAAGGAACATAGAGAAAGAGGAAAATAAATATAGAAGGAGAGAGAAATAAAGAGAAAGAAAAAGAGAAAGGGAAAAGAAAGAGATAAAGAAAGCGTGAGTGAAGAGATTTGGGCGGCTCTTAACAGCGAGGTCTTGAGAGCCTAAGAGGGTGATAGAGGTGAGTATCTATGAGTATCGAGCAGTGCCGGTATTAAAGGGCGGGGAAAACGGGAGATCCCCGAGAAGACTCGTCAACCAGCGGCATCGTCCGGCACGTTTCCCACATGCGAAAGTCCGGGAGTGGCTCGGCTGGGGATTGAACCCGGTTCGCATTGGTGGGAGGCGAGCAGGCCAACCGCTCAGCCACCTCGGCCCCTATAGAGAATAAAGAGAACATGAAAGAAAGAGAAAGAGCATGAAAGAGAGAGAAAGGTAAAAGAGAAAAGGGAAGAGAAATATAAATAAAAAGAGCGAAAACCAGATAAATGATTATTAAATATGCTGTAAATAATTACGTAAAATTAGTTCTACTGTGCGGTGCTGCGATTAACAATGTATAAGAGATAACAGCTGCGAAAGTGTTCTAAGTCCATGACCTTGAGATATCGATTTTCTTATATTTCTGCTACGACTGCTATCTTTTTCGCTTATGTTATCTATGGATTTCTCTTATTAGTTTCGTCCTTCGTGCAAGAATGATGTAACTTTCATTCATTGTTTAACTTACGCTCAGAACAGAGGTACATATACTGACAGCTTATTGCCCTGCACCAAACCTTAGGTTTGGTGTAGCGACTGCTGTACCTGTCNAGAAAGAAAGAGAAAAACAGAAATATTGGGAAATAAATAAAAATAAATAAGTAGGGAGAAATAAAACGAGAAAAAAGACAGAAAGGAAAAAAGAGACGAATAAAGAAAGAGAGATAAAGAAGGAGAGAGAAATGAGAGAGAAAGGAACATAGAGAAAGAGGAAAATAAATATAGAAGGAGAGAGAAATAAAGAGAAAGAAAAAGAGAAAGGGAAAAGAAAGAGATAAAGAAAGAGTGAGTGAAGAGATTTGGGCGGCTCTTAACAGCGAGGTCTTGAGAGCCTAAGAGGGTGATAGAGGTGAGTATCTATGAGTATCGAGCAGTGCCGGTATTAAAGGGCGGGGAAAACGGGAGATCCCCGAGAAGACTCGTCAACCAGCGGCATCGTCCGGCACGTTTCCCACATGCGAAAGTCCGGGAGTGGCTCGGCTGGGGATTGAACCCGGTTCGCATTGGTGGGAGGCGAGCAGGCCAACCGCTCAGCCACCTCGGCCCCTATAGAGAATAAAGAGAACATGAAAGAAAGAGAAAGAGCATGAAAAAGAGAGAAAGGTAAAAGAGAAAAGGGAAGAGAAATATAAATAAAAAGAGCGAAAACCAGATAAATGATTATTAAATATGCTGTAAATAATTACGTACAATTAGTTCTACTGTGCGGTGCTGCGATTAACAATGTATAAGAGATAACAGCTGCGAAAGTGTTCTAAGTCCATGACCTTGAGATATCGCNTGCGGTGCTGCGATTAACAATGTATAAGAGATAACAGCTGCGAAAGTGTTCTAAGTCCATGACCTTGAGATATCGCTTTTCTTATATTTCTGCTACGACTGCTATCTTTTTCGCTTATGTTATCTACGGATTTCTCTTATTAGTTTCATCCTTCGTGCAAGAATGATGTAACTTTCATTCATTGTTTAACTTACGCTCATAACAGAGGTACATATACTGACAGCTTATTGCCCTGCACCAAACCTTAGGTTTGGTGTAGCGACTGCTGTACCTGTCNAACAGAGGTACATATACTGACAGCTTATTGCCCTGCACCAAACCTTAGGTTTGGTGTAGCGACTGCTGTACCTGTCATTACAAGCCTGTAAGATTGAATAAAGCTTGTCATGATAAGCCTGTGAGCTTGAAGCAATTTTGTCAAGCAAGTCAGCATGCTTGCATCAAGTTTTAATCAAGCTATCTAGTCTCCACATGCCAAATNTGAAGCAATTTTGTCAAGCAAGTCAGCATGCTTGCATCAAGTTTTAATCAAGCTATCTAGTCTCCACATGCCAAACTTGTAGTAAGCTTGATTTGTTTTACTTGGTAGAAGCTCCCCTTGGGAAGCTGCAAGTATAATTCAAGCCATTTGAANTTGTAGTAAGCTTGATTTGTTTTACTTGGTAGAAGCTCCCCTTGGGAAGCTGCAAGTATAATTCAAGCCATTTGAAAGCTTGCTATTAGAAAGTGTGTGCTAATCTTGAGAAATTAGGTTTGATTAAAGTTTGAAGCATACATGATTATGCAAGCTTGCTCGGCAAGGTAAATTCAAAATAAAATGCAAATTTGCTGCAGGCTTACATGCTATCTGGGCTGAAGACTATGTGGCTCTCGCATCTTGGAGACTCAAATCCACTTTGCTCATTCGAGGACTCTATCAATACATTTCCCCATTTTTGGGGAAAAAAATAATTTTAAGGCATATTATACAATTTTTGAAGTGATTTTAGGGTAAAACTGACAATTTTGGACTGTCATGTGTGATGAATTCCAACATGGTGGATGATTTCGTCTTCGACTGTCTGCATCCTTTATCTCCGAGCACAAAACTTCGATTTCGATCTCTGATCCCTNCTGTCTGCATCCTTTATCTCCGAGCACAAAACTTCGATTTCGATCTCTGATCCCTTTGCACTAAAACCAACTAAATGCTATTACTCTGTTTCGGCCCGAGAGTAATGGAATTGAATATAATTATCTTCGGATTGTATTATATATAAATATTTTTTTCTTGTGTCAATTGTCAAATTCTATAAATACTAAAATTTTTTTCTTAAGCTTTCAACTAATTTTATAATAAATTTTGTTGAAACAAAACTCCGTCACAGTTTTCTACATTTAAAAATTGATTAAATCTTGATCCTCTGGCATTACTTTACTGCACAGTTAAGCCTCAACGTAACAATATGCAGTATAAACCACATGATAAAATGGGTAGTATATATTGGGTATACAAGATGTCACAGGATCATTGTGAAAAACTTCTAGGGGTAACATGTAATGTAATGAGGAACAACTTTTGCCAGAGAATGGTTGTCTGGAGATGCTCAGTTGAGATGTCAGACATATTTGAAAAATAGCTCCATGCGCCTGGGAGGTAGGCATTCCGCAAGGCACCTTTCTTATGCCTACTTTCGATCATGCAGTCATCTGTAGCTAGTGATTGTGAGGGTCGGTGACAGAACCTCGCCTCTGTCCTGAAGATGTAAGCAATATTAAAAGCATTGAGAGCTACATTGGACAGCATGTGCTGTGCATAGTTCANGCCTCTGTCCTGAAGATGTAAGCAATATTAAAAGCATTGAGAGCTACATTGGACAGCATGTGCTGTGCATAGTTCATTACATGCTTCTCTCACCACATTCCACTACACAGATCTGAGTCGTTATCGCTGCCTCAGTCGAAACAGTAGTTGTGTCTTCACCACGACTCTGCTTCGTACACCAGACTAGTCATTGAAGCTTATTCATCGCCAGAGTTGGCGGATATGCGTATGCTGTACGGTGAAGCTAGAGGTTGTGGGCGCGTATAAGCACGTCTTTATGATGAACGCTTTCCGAATAACGGCAGCTACATCTACCACTGTTCCAGAGACCACATCAGTGACTGCGCAAGTACGAGACATTTCATCAGCCGCATCAGGGCGCCAGGGCATGAGGTGTTCATATTCAGCATTTGGAAGAGGAAATCCTGGACAGAGTTGAGACGAATTCATTCACAAGCAAACATGCGATCGCTCATGATATATACGTCAGCCATACCTCCATGCGGAGAGTGCTCCGTCAGCACATACTACACCCATTCCACGTGCAAAAGTCAGGTACTTGGGCCAACTGATTTCGAGTCCCGTATACTGTTCGCACACTGCTTTATGCGGCAGTACATTGCCGAGCCAGAATTTGTGTTATGAGTGATGTTTACCGACGAAGCGTGTTTTACGAAATGTGACTATTTCAATACCCACAACATCCACATGTGGGCAGAAGAAAATCTATGTGCAGTGGTGCCCACACATCACCAACAACAGTTTGCAGTGAACGTGTGGGCTGGCATCGTCCACGAACAAATTATGGGACCCTTTATACTTCTTTCTGGTAAACGAGTTACGCCAGCTGCTAGAAGATGTGCATCTGAATGTATGAGTCAACATGTGGTGTTAACATGATGGCGCCCAGCCACATTTCAACCGCCGTGTTCGCCAACACATCACTGACACGTTTGGTGTTAAGTGGATTGGGAGATGCGGCGCTGTGCCACGGCCACCTCGGTTACCCGACCTCACACCAGTCGATTTCTTTCAGTAGGGTCACATCAAGGTTTGTGTGTAATTTAGGCCTACGCTTTTGGATAACCACGATGTTCTCGTAGAACGAATACAGGCGGCATGCAACGTGGTTCAAATCACTCCTGGCCTGGCATCTTTGAGAGGGTCCACCAGTAAATGCANTCGTAGAACGAATACAGGCGGCATGCAACGTGGTTCAAATCACTCCTGGCCTGGCATCTTTGAGAGGGTCCACCAGTAAATGCATCAACGTTGTAACATCTGCAATCAAGCATAGGGCCATCATTTTGAGCACCTGCTTTAGGTTAACGTATGAAAATGTGTAACAGGCAGTCAATTAGGTACTGGAACCTACAAACGTCTACCTACGTATTTATTACCACCACTCCTTTTTTACTAGATCATTTACCACTGTGTCCAGGAAGGTATGCAGCTGGCGCCTGTTGTGTGCAATGCTAACTGCCAACCTTCCAGGCATTCTTATGTGTTTTACAAAGACAAACGTTCTCTGACAAAAGTTGTCCCTCATTACATGACCTATAACCTCTAGAAGTTTGTCGCAATGATTCTGTGACATTCTGTACTTAATGGGTTATATATATATACATACATTATATACATACTGGCTTTTACCCGTGGCTTCGCTCGCGTGGTTATATTAACAATCTTATAAGGAGAAATAGCGGTATTTGTTAGTAGACAGATACAGATCATAAACACAGAACAGAGCATTAACGATGTAATTTTTTGGTGCTACAATATCCCTTTTACATAGCCAATGGTCGTCATTTATATTTATTTGTAGATTTGGGTAAATGCTAGCAATCAGTTCCTTATCACTCTGCGCCAAATAACTAAAATCCCCCGTTAGTGACACACAGCCCTCGGCATCTGTTTATAATCACCCATCTCCAATTTTTAATAGTGTATCAGCATAATATCCTGTATCAACGTCATTGTAGAGGTGCACTCTCATATNAGAAATAGCGGTATTTGTTAGTAGACAGATACAGATCATAAACACAGAACAGAGCATTAACGATGTAATTTTTTGATGCTACAATATCCCTTTTACATAGCCAATGGTCGTCATTTATATTTATTTGTAGATTTGGGTAAATGCTAGCAATCAGTTCCTTATCACTCTGCGCCAAATAACTAAAATCCCCCGTTAGTGACACACAGCCCTCGGCATATGTTTCTAATCNCTTATCACTCTGCGCCAAATAACTAAAATCCCCCGTTAGTGACACACAGCCCTCGGCATATGTTTCTAATCGCCCATCTCCAATTTTTAATAGTGTATCAGCATAATATCCTGTATCAACGTCATTGTAGAGGTGCACTCTCATATTTGTCCTCAAACTGGATTTCTTGACATTTGCCCATAAGTTTGACGACTTGAGACAGGCTTTGATTTCATCTGCAGGTGTGCCGCTTTGAATCACCGGTAGAGTTTGGCGGAAGTCACCAGACAGTAATACAACCATTCCTCCCATACTGTCTGTATTGTATAGCCTGTAGAGTTCGGTTTAGGGCCTCTATCGCTATTTTGTGTGACATTGTGCTTTCGTCCGACACTAACAACTTACATTGACGCCGTATTGTACCCCGAGTGCTATTTTTACTAAAACATTTTTCCTAAGGGAATAATATTTTTTTTTCGGGATAAAAAGTAGCCTATGTCACTTCGCAGCCCTCCAACTATCTCTGCGCAAAAAATCACGTCAATCCGTTACTCTGTTGCAACGCGAAAGGACAAACAAACCAACAAACACACTTTCGCAGTAATAATATTGCATATATACACGAGGGCCGATTCAGAAGTCATGGCAACTGTTGTTTAACTCCCGAAAAGGATGCAACACAGGAAATGTACTATGTACAGGTGAAAGTGTACAAGTACATTTGAAAGGGGACACCACATGGGGTATGAATGCAGGAATGTCCTGCAAGGAACAGAGACAAACTTGGCTGCTTGAAATCTCCGTTTAATTGATTTATTCTCGTACATTCTGTAGACACTCATTTAAACGTATATGTATCGTACGTGTACAAACTGTTTAACATCCTTCAAAATGGTATTCGAGGTTGTCCACGGTTCGTTGCCAGCGATGAGACAGACGGGAAATACCATCGGCTGCATGATATCCGTCAATGTGCGCCACCTCTCATGGAAATGTTGTGACGATGTCTGCCTCATCGCTGGCAACGAACTGTGGACAACCTTGGAGACTACTTTGAAGGATGTTAAACAGCTTCAAGCAGCCATGTTTGTATTTGTTCTTTGCCGAACATCCCTGCATCCATACCCCAAGTGGTATCACCTTTAAAAAGTATTTGTCGTCAACCTTCAAATGTACATAGTACATTTCCTGTGTTGGATCATTTTCGGGAGATAAACAATAGTTGCCATGACTTTTGAATCAGCCCTTATATACATATATATATATAAAGCCTGATATATACATAATGATATCAACGTTTATACCAGGTACCATAAACACTGTATTTACTGTAACACTGTGTTGGGTAGTGATGATATTTGGGTTTTTGTCCAGTTGCACAATTTCTAACATTAAGTGTGCATTGATTGTTTGTGTACTGAACTTTAAAGCTATGAAATAACGAAGGGATTTCTGTTACATTAATAGTTCGAATAGGTAAGAAATACATTAAAATTCGACGATTATTATTTTGTTTGGAAGTCACAGAAGAATATGATGTTATATTCAGAGTTTTAAAAATTATTTCTTATATTTTNAGACAAACTTGGCTGCTTGAAATCTCCGTTTAATTGATTTATTCTCGTACATTCTGTAGACACTCATTTAAACGTCTATGTATTGTACGTGTACAAACTGTTTAACATCCTTCAAAATGGTATTCGAGGTTGTCCACGGTTCGTTGCCAGCGATGAGACAGACGGGAAATACCATCGGCTGCATGATATCCGTCAATGTGCGCCACCTCTCGTGGAAATGTGACGATGTCTGCCTCATCGCTGGCAACGAACTGTAGACAACCTTGGAGACTACTTTGAAGGATGTTAAACAGCTTCAAGCAGCCATGTTTGTATTTGTTCTTTGCCGAACATCCCTGCATCCATACCCCAAGTGGTATCACCTTTAAAAAGTATTTGTCGTNTTTGCCGAACATCCCTGCATCCATACCCCAAGTGGTATCACCTTTAAAAAGTATTTGTCGTAAACTTTCAACTGTACATAGTACATTTCCTGTGTTGGATCATTTTCGGGAGATAAACAATAGTTGCCATGACTTTTGAATCAGCCCTTATATACATATATATATATATATATATATATATATGAAGCCTGATATATACATAATGATATCAACGTTTATACCAGGTACCATAAACACTGTATTTGCTGTAACACTGTGTTGGGTTTTTGTCCAGTTGCACAATTTCTAACATTAAGTGTGCATTGATTGTTTGTGTACTGAACTTTAAAGCTATGAAATAACGAAGGGATTTCTGTTACATTAAGAGTTCGAATAGGTAAGAAATACATTAAAATTCGATGATTATTATTTTGTTTGGAAGTCACAGAAGAATATGATGCTAGATTCAGAGTTTTAAAAATTATTTCTTATATTTTNGATTATTATTTTGTTTGGAAGTCACAGAAGAATATGATGCTAGATTCAGAGTTTTAAAAATTATTTCTTATATTTTCATGGGACTTAATAATTCCTGGTATATGAGAATTTGTGTTTCGATAAATACGAAATTAGTTTTCACAATCACGACGTCACAAAGTGGACCAGAATTTAAAATGATGTGCTGAAGACTCAAGGTTCTTGTGTTCGCACCCTGCACTCGGTCGGCTCTCAAGACATCGATGTTCAGAGCCGCCCAATCTTTCACTCTTCACCCACACTATGAAATTAATTTTCTTAATATCATACAGTGCGTTTAAAAGTGGATGAAATTAGTATATGTAAAGAAAAAACACTATTTTTAAAATTGTATATCGAAAAAATAATATATTATTTGCTTGATCGTGCTGCTAATCGGATGTACATCCAGCTGTCGCAGACCTGACATCGTGACATCAAGCCACCACAGGCCCGGCATCCTGGCGTCACCCAGCCACCACAAACCCAGAATCCAGCCACTTCTGACCAAATATGTTGATGTCATATAGGAACCTCCTTCTGCCATTTTTATTTTGCAAGAACCACATGTGTTACGTGGAAAAGTGCCGAACCTCCGAGGGACCGAGGGAGGGTCGTCTCCCATGAGGATAAGGCTTTGGCGGCCATTTGGCTACCCAACCAAGAATTTCATGTAATGGAAATGGTTGGAACTCGAACTCGCATCAAGCCTACTTCAAGGTGAAATTTGGGTGGCTGGAATTTGTGGTGGTTTAACTGTTTTTTCAGCCCTCAGAAACAATGGAAAAACATTTTTCTCAGTATGAGAAAATCCTTGACACTTTGAAAAATAAAAGGGTTATAATTCGGGCAGATGTAAATGCGAAGTCAGAACTTTTGAATTCCCAAGAGATGTACTCTCGAGAAGAGGANGGGTTATAATTCGGGCAGATGTAAATGCGAAGTCAGAACTTTTGAATTCCCAAGAGATGTACTCTCGAGAAGAGGTAACTGGTTTTTAATAGTTAGGAATCTGCAGGTTATTGATCCACCTGGATATTTGACTTATATATATCCTACGCACGGCACCCATTCTTTAATAGACGACTGTAGCCGACGNTACTCTCGAGAAGAGGTAACTGGTTTTTAATAGTTAGGAATCTGCAGGTTATTGATCCACCTGGATATTTGACTTATATATATCCTACGCACGGCACCCATTCTTTAATAGACGACTGTAGCCGACGTGTTGATGGCTGGATGTACTGAAAGTTTCAGAAGAGGTGACTCGTGATCACAGGATGATCCTGTTTAAACTTAGAATTGATAACGAGAAAGAAGTGACTTTGACAAGACCAAGATTTGTAATGGCAAAGGCTTTGACGAAGTACTGGCGAAGGTGATGAGAATTAAAGCAAAAATGTAAATGCAGAGTTACACACACTAGCAGAACAGTTAGTACAGGTTGTCATGGCTGAATGTAAAGAGACTATACCTATGGTGACATCGAACACACCGAATTATGCTTGGTGGAATTTGGCGTAAGAACAAATGAGAAAAAGAGCTAGGGAACTCCGAAAGAACTTTAAAAGAACTAGAGTTCCAGAAAATCGAGAAAGTACGATACGCCAGTACAACGCTGAGTGTAGGATGTATCACCGACAACAGGATCCCTGGGGATTTGCTTACAAGATGATAGCGAACAAGATAAAGACTTCTGTGAAAGTGCCTTCTTTGATGTACAAAATATCAGATATTGCAGAGTTTTTAGGACAATGCATAGCATGTTTTGACCTCAATGCTGCCTGATGACAGTAGGGAGGATGGGGAGGAGTACTACCAGTTTCTCAGAGACCATACCGAGGACACAGATCCCGTTTTTGTGGAGGAGCTGGAGAAAGTAATCAAAATAAGAGATTAAGAAAGCCCCTGGAATTGACTATTTTACTGGCGAGATGCTCCTTAGAGCATGCNAAAGTAATCAAAATAAGAGATTAAGAAAGCCCCTGGAATTGACTATTTTACTGGCGAGATGCTCCTTAGAGCATGCCATAGAAAGAAGCTGGAGATGCTGGAATTATTCAATTGCTGTCTAGGAGAGGGTACCTTTCCTAAACCACGGAAGAAAGGTAATTTGAAAGTATTTATAAAGGCCTTGAGGATGTGAAATCTTATCGGCCCATTAAACTGTTATCTGTGTTGGGAAATACTTTCGAAAACCTAATAAACCAGAGGCTTATGGAGTATCTGGGTATAATCCAAGGGATACATCCACGATAATATGGCTTTACGTAAGGAAATATTATGAAAAAGGCAGTTATCGACATGGTGAACTGTGTTATGTCTTACATGGAAGAATATGTTCGGACTGTTTCTTTGGACATCTCTGGAGCTTTCCGTAATATAGGGTGTCCACAGATACTATGGCAGCTGATGTTATTTGACTGTAGTAGGAATCTGTATGCTGTTATCTGGGACTTCTTAAATTACAGTACTTGTGTGTATGCAAATGGGCCAATCAGAAAGAAAAAGAATTTAACAAAAGGTTGCTCTCAGGGGTCGGTGTTGGGCCCAAAATTTTGGAATATAATCTTTGAAGAACTTTAACAATTGGAGCTTCTGGATGGCTACGTGGTCTATGGATATGCAAACAATGGTTTGTTACTGATCCCAGCTTGGTCAAGACGAGAGAAAGAGGGTAAAGTGGAACAGGGTTCTACAAGGATATAAGTGTTGTCAAGAGACTTCAAGTTGTAGTTTTCAGCTACAAGACTCAAGCAATTACGTGGAAAGGATCGTTACAAAGGACACCCATAATTATATTTGAAGGAAGCGTTGTCAATGTTGTCAAAGTTATGAAATATCTTGGATTATTGATCAATAGTAAGCTGTATTTCCATGACCATGTTCGCTATAAGGCTGACAAAGCTGTCGTTATATTCCACAAAATGAGGGCGGTGGCTCCTGCCAACTGATGGCTGAGCATTGGATGATGAAGACCATCTACTAGAGTGTTTTTCCCTCCATATTGATATATTCATGTGAAGTATGGTATAGGGTGAAAAACAAAGTTCATGTAAGGAAGATCTTAATTAGTGCACAAAGAGCTGCACTCCTAGGTGTCACCTGAGCACACAGAACAGTGTCAAATTATGTTTTGCAAGTCCTTGCATATGCAATTTCCGTCGATCTTTTGGCTATAANTGAGCACACAGAACAGTGTCAAATTATGTTTTGCAAGTCCTTGCATATGCAATTTCCGTCGATCTTTTGGCTATACAAAGAGGTGAACTCAGTGAGATGCGGTATCAAGAGTGGCTGACTGGGGAAAGGAAGAAGGAACAACTTAAAGAGACAATCAGGGAATGGAAGGAGAAATGGGATGCATCTGAAAAAGGAATGTATGCATATGGTGTTTTCCCGGATGTGGCAGCAAGGCTGTGTATGGAGTGGCTGGAAATCAGTCACTATCCTGCACATTTCTTGACCAGACACGGTAACTTCACAGCAAAATTGTCCTCGTCCGCCCTGATGGAAAGTATGTTGTGAATGGTTTGCAAAGTGCTGGATACTCCCGAGCACTTATTGCTTGGCTGTGGTACGATCAAAGATTTAATAACTGATTTTGAACAAGCATATGGCACGATCAATGTGGCGGAGATGATAAATGATTAAAACCTAAAGCAAAGAGTCTTTGAACCTCCTAAAGGAGGTAGGGAAAAGGAATGCAAAATTTGACATCTAGTGGCTTAGCCAACAGGAGGCACAGGAGGCCAGACATGAGACTTCAAACTCTGATGAGCGAAGCATTTAATGACATCTCAGCAGTGCAGGAAGAAGTGGAAGAGAGAGTGGCAGAGTGGCCAAAGGGATGGATATGCTTGTGGGATCCTTTTTTTTTCTCAGAGGGTCGGTAAATGGAGTAATTGGAATTTTCCTAAACATGGACAGAATGCTGAGATATCAGAGGAGGAGAGTGGATCATCGGCTCCAGAAAAGGAGAGAGGAAAATTCCGTTGCACATGACGAGGAGCAGGAAGGATCTCGGGTAGGTGATGACAGAGAAAGAAAGTGGGGAGAGAGGTTTCTCTCGTACAGCAAAGAGTGTGGGGGAAAAGAAAGGTAGCTCCAGATAANTGAGCACACAGAACAGTGTCAAATTATGTTTTGCAAGTCCTTGCATATGCAATTTCCGTCGATCTTTTGGCTATAAAAAGAGGTGAACTCAGTGAGATGCGGTATCAAGAGTGGCTGACTGGGGAAAGGAAGAAGGAACAACTTAAAGAGACAATCAGGGAATGGAAGGAGAAATGGGATGCATCTGAAAAAGGAATGTATGCATGTGGTGTTTTCCCGGATGTGGCAGCGAGGCTGTGTATGGAGTGGCTGGAAATCAGTCACTATCCTGCACATTTCTTGACAAGACACGGTAACTTCACAGCAAAATTGTCCTCGTCCGCCCTGATGGAAAGTATGTTGTGAATGGTTTGCAAAGTGCTGGATACTCCCGAGCACTTATTGCTTGGCTGTGGTACGATCAAATATTTAATAAATGATTTTGAACAAGCATATGGCACGATCAATGTGGCGGAGATGATAAATGATTAAAACCTAAAGCAAAGAGTCTTTGAACCTCCTAAAGGAGGTAGGGAAAAGGAATGCAAAATTTGACATCTAGTGGCTTAGCCAACAGGAGGCACAGGAGGCCAGACATGAGACTTCAAACTCTGATGAGCGAAGCATTTAATGACATCTCAGCAGTGCAGGAAGAAGTGGAAGAGAGAGTGGCAGAGTGGCCAAAGGGATGGATATGCTTGCGGGATGCTTTTTTTTTCTCAGAGGGTCGGTAAATGGAGTAATTGGAATTTTCCTAAACATGGACAGAATGCTGAGATATCAGAGGAGGAGAGTGGATCATCGGCTCCAGAAAAGGAGAGAGGAAAACTCCGTTGCACATGACGAGGAGCAGGAAGGATCTCGGGTAGGTGATGATAGAGAAAGAAAGTGGGGAGAGAGGTTTCTCTCGTACAGCAAAGAGTGTGGGGGAAAAGAAAGGTAGCTCCAGATAANAGAGAAAGAAAGTGGGGAGAGAGGTTTCTCTCGTACAGCAAAGAGTGTGGGGGAAAAGAAAGGTAGCTCCAGATAATGAGTTTGTGCTTATATACTGGCCTGGTGACCATGCTGGAGTACAGACTGTGCCCCCCGGGGTACACAGTAATTGAGCCTATAGAAGAGTACTTGGTATTAGAAAGAAACAATAGATTGCCAAGGTTGGAAGAGCCGGCTGTCCTGCTGACCACACTGAATGTGTTAGTTCTTCAAATGTATGGAGGTGACCAGGTTCTATTCCCACACTTGGTGTCTGTGGACAGGATATCATCGCCTAGAGTGAACTGCCTGCAGACTAAGAGTTACTTAAATATCTACATACAGAGAACTTTTGGTCCAGAGTTATTAGGTTGGACCCCATAAATGCCTTTAACGATGCAGTTAAGACCTACAGTAGAAGGGTTTCTGACGACACTAAACCCTTCCAACGGTATAGAGTGGTATGGTACTATGTCTTGACTCAACTGAATGTGACACACAACCCTAATATGACCATCTGGTTTTTCAGACCAGATCCCTGATGGGAGGATAAGGAAGGGCACCAGTTTAAGCCATAAGAAAGATGGGCTGGGAAGTCTTAACTTTAAAGGAATGGTGTGTTGGGCTCATAACGAGGACCAGTATATATAATAGTGAGTGTGCTGAAACTTGTGGGGGCCAGGCTGTGTCTGGGATGGGATCGCGACGAGGCCCAGATATGCCCAGTTTGGCACTACATCTGCTGTGATCTGGGAAACTCTTCCTTTCCAGCCACAAATTCTGGTAGAAATCAGGTAATTAGGAGCTGTTTGACAAGTTGAGGAGGTCTTTTGAGCATGGTGGACTGGGTCGTGGCTTGGAATCGCGACGAGGTCCAGGCATACTGTACTTGACGCTTCAGCTGTGCAATCTTGGGAAACTCTTCCTTGCCAGACCAGACATGGTCGGTCTTTCCACTAGCATCAAATTGACTGTGTTGCTAGACCTATAGACAGCTGCGTGGAAAGTTTTCCCATCTTAATCTTATCTGGGCCTTAGATGTGTGAGCAGGAGCTCGGTTATGGAACTTGCCCCAAGTCTGGGATCTGTACGGATGAGATATTGGGGTGGTTGATTGTTGGTGGATTACTGTCATGCTTAAAGAATGGTGAAATAAGGTTTTGGCGGGGACGGGATTGTGATTATATGTAATATTTTTTAGAATTGTAGTATTTTCGGCCAGCATGACATTTTGAAAATTCGCAATGTTCCCAGTGGTACCANTGTAATATTTTTTAGAATTGTAGTATTTTCGGCCAGCATGACATTTTGAAAATTCGCAATGTTCCCAGTGGTACCACAACAACTTGGACCAACATTAGCTTTTCTTTGAGAAATTTAAAGTTGGTTAGGAAAGAAGTGCTTCTGGGATTACTTACTGAGAGGTCGGCTCCCAGGAGGGGTGGATATGGAGGCCAGGCCCTGTCCCGCTAGGGACATTGTCATTTTCTATCTGATGTTTAACAATTTATGGCCTGATGTCTTCCTGGCATTCAGATGATCCTTTTCAGATGTCTTGCTTATACATAGCCTGAGAGAGTTAGGTATCCATTTTATATCTTATTTGTTGCAATCTGGTGTGTTTTAAACATTATTGTCAAACAGTNCCTGAGAGAGTTAGGTATCCATTTTATATCTTATTTGTTGCAATCTGGTGTGTTTTAAACATTATTGTCAAACAGTTGGCCGACAGTCCATGTTTATGTCGGTCTGATTCTTGCATAAGACTTCGGGCCAGTATTAGCTGGCCGAAGTTAGTCGGTTAGCTTTTATCGGTCCGATTCTTGCCTTTACACTAAAAAAAAAACTGTTTTGTGACCACCAAAAATTTTTTGGTGGCTATAAAATATTTTTGTGGATATTGACCTCACAAAAGATTTTGTAGCTTCAACAAAATATTTTTGTAATTTTCACTGTTAAGTGGTAACTGCACTTTTGTGGTCTCCAATAAATTTAGTGTATTGGTAGGCAATAATTTTTGTGGAATCATTTGTGTGTGACATTAACTACTTATAATAAAGGAATTATGTAATCAATCCCTACTTTCTTAAGAATGTCACTCGCGAATTAGTTCGTAATCTGATGCAAGAAGATGAAAACCGGGAAATATGATGGCGTGGCCAGGCAGAATATAATGGATGCAGTTTTGCAGTCATAGCAAAATGTTTTACTCTGGACGACACGAGTGTTATTTATTTTGTAATCGTAGACCGAAGCAGGTGTGCTGTTTTTAGGAACGGATGTTATTTGTACCATTTTCCACACAGTGTCGGAAACACACCATTTAGTAATAAGATATATAATATGTCGGTAATGGCACATGGCTGGTAAAATGAGATAAATGCATATGTGTGATATTTTTTCACTTCCAATAACTTTGGATTTTATTATCTTAATGGATTTTACTACATCGTATGAGGATACGAGAGGAAAGAAGAATTTATCGTCGCTGCAATTATTGCATGTCAATTCTATTTCAACCAAGGAAAAGTGAGACGGATTGCAACTGCCATTCTCGCAGAAATGTGTTTAGAAGGTCTACAGTGAAACTATCAACACAATTTTCCTTTCTGATGCCAGTACCTATGCTAAAAAGACTTTTCCAGATTGTAGACGATGACTGGTTATTACATAAATAGTTTATACACCTATGTTAAGCATTAAGCACTTTCTGAGAACATTTGTTTCGGATTTTCGTTAACGGAAAACACTTAAGGTAAAGGACAAGTGGGAGGTAGTGTGATTCTCTGTCGCCCAGAGCGCACTGCCAACTGATTTGTAAATACTTCCAAACTATCCGCTAGATGGTACCACAGTCCTAACCCCCCTCCCCTCTAATAGANTCCAAACTATCCGCTAGATGGTACCACAGTCCTAACCCCCCTCCCCTCTAATAGAATCATTCTTTTTCTCAGCCTGCTGGTAATCCATTCTCAGAACCACGGAGTGTCAATAAGTAGGCCAGGTCCCCGGCCGCTTGCCTCCTTAAGTATCGTTGCCTCTTAGCAGATTTTTCTCTGCGATAACAAAAATGTGTTTGAGGAAGCTAGCAGCACGACTCCTAGCAAAGGGAGTAAAACCTGTATCTAATACTCGTTTGCACGTTGGTAGAGCTATCCAACATATCCAACATATTATTTTTTTTATACATTTAAATTACTGTCACGAAAGAGATTTATATAAAAATAAAATCTTAATTAGCTTATGCAAGAAAAAGTTGGATGAACATCGCGTTTTATG
>NQII01010069.1:0-10090 GCA_002778355.1 Clitarchus hookeri
CTTACTGTGTATTGTGGATGGTTGTACGAGAAGTGTGCGATGGAGCAATGCCAAACTATTGGTGTTTGGTGAGGGAAACACTCTCTGCTAAAATGACTGCAATGAAGGAAGGGGTTTTTGGGGACTATGGACGAGTAGATAACTGGTTACTTGTTGTTATTGTTTGTGAGCCTTATGTCTACTGTCAAGGGTCTTGGCAGTTGGTGCATAATTGTAATATATAAGTTGTTTGTCACATTTCTGGATGTTTTACACGAAGGAGTAAAGATAAAGATTTATCACTGTTAATTTGTGTACGATATTGTACTGAAGTGTTCATTGTTTTCGTATGTTCCAGCATTGTCACAGACCAGATAAAAAGGTGAAACAAACACCGAAAACGATATCTGGTTCATAATCTTACATATACCTGCCGACTTGGTAGATCTGAAAGGAAAGAAAGACTAAAATTTTGTGAAACTGTCTGCTCCGACTAAAATGGTAGTAAATCCAGCAGTACTTCGTGGCAAGGGACCAACAACATCCAAACAAAGCCTTTCTCGAGGGAAGGTTGTCACAGTAGCTGCATTCGTTCCTTCACTATTCACATTGTTCGCCTTAGCCTGCTGCCTGCTGGAAATCATGACAATTCTCAACCCATGTCTCTACTTCTGTAGTTACGTCAGGCCAAGCAAACAAGGCTTGTATCATATCTACTGTCTTCTCACGATCAACGTAAATACGCATCATAGAGTCATGGTAATTATTAGAAAACATTTCCTTAGTTCAGATGAAACAAAAATAAAAATTGTTGTAATATATACAGCCAGCATTCAAACTTAGTTTGAATTTTGTTTCGTTAATACTATATACTGAGCTAAAATATTAACATAGCCACCACTTTAAAAATAGTTGCCTGACCTACTTAAAACATATCAGTTTACACCCCCTGCTGCGGGAATGTTTGTTTGTCAAATTTGGTAGGAATCTCTCAATTGTTTCCCGAGATAATACATCAAAATGTTATTTATTCACATTTCACTATCTTACCAAATGTAAGACAAAAGATGCTTCGTGTAGGTACAGTTGACAGTTGTAATACGTACTGCCAGTATACAAAGATAAGTTGGAATTTATTACATGGCTTCGACAATCAAGCATGCTAAGCTGAAAGTGACTATATATCTGCAATTTTGAAAAAAAAACGTCTCACATGCGTAAAGCATACAATTTAACATTATCTGCCTCGGTACTACTTCTTTACCAAATTTGATAGGAATCGGTAAATTGTTTCCTGTGATATGACATAAAAACTTTATTTATTCACATGGCACTATCTTACAAAATGGCGAAGAAAATATGCTCCGTATAGAAATAGTCGATATATGTAATATCTACTCTCAAAATACAAATTTATGTTGGAATTGATTCCTTAAGTTCGACGATATACCATTCTAAACTTCGATTGCTATATACACGCTATTTAGAAAATAAGTGTCTGGCATGCTTACAACATATCACTTAACATCGCCTGTTATCTGTACTACTTGTTTGACAAATTTTGATAGAATTCCTATATTTTTTATCGAGATATGAAATAATAACTATATTTATTTGTATAGTTTTTTTTTCCAAAATGGACGACAAACGTGATAATGTGTTTGCATATACGATGGTCTAAACATGTACTTTCTGTATACAAAATATGGTCGAAATTGTATAAATGGTATAGCAGATATACCAAATAAATACAAAAATTTATATGGCCGCCATTTGAAAGAAAATACCTAATCAATTTTAATCACTTGTGTTTACTTGGTATATAATAGTATTACTTACCTGCCGAATTTGGTAAGAGTTGATTCAATAGTTTTCGAGATATAATAAAAAATATTTATTATCTATTTAGTGCTATTTTTTTTTAAATGGCGGACTAGCAACATTATCTATTCCAAAATTACATTTATTGTTTACACAATTCTCTGCCGGAATACAAAATTTGGTTTAAAAAGTAGAATGGTTCCCGAAATATGACATATCACCCCAAATAATAAAATGGCCGCAATTTCTAAAGTAAACACCCGACGTGGTCGAAAACTTTTTAAGTCAGGTGTCCTTACTAAGTCCTATATGTGTACCAAGTTTGGTGAAGTTTGTGTAACGCGTTCGATATTTGAAAAAAAAAAAAAAAAAAAAAAAGGGGGCCGGGGACACTACAGACATAGGAAATATATATTAGAAGCCTTTATTTTCTTCGGAAAGTAGGCTAGAAAGGGTAAATGAGTTTAAAATTTAACTATTTAGGCTAAGCATATTTCTTTTTACACAATTTCTACTGTGTCTGCTTTTTGAATTACACTGAAGAGCCAAAAAAACTGGTGCAGGCGTGGATATGCAAATTACAGAGATATGGAACCAATCAGAGTAACGCGATGTGGTCGGCAGCTAGATCGGTTACTGCTCCTACAATGGCAGGTTATCAAGATTTAAGTGAGTTTGAACGTGGTGTTATAGTCGGCGCACGAGAGATGGGACATAGCATCTCCGAGGTAGCGATAACATTTGGATGTTCGCGTACGACCATTTCACGAGTGTACCGTGAATATCGGGAATCCGGTAAAACATCACATCTTCGACATCGCTGCGGCCGGAAAAAAAGATCGTGAAAGAACGGGACAAACGACGACTGATGAAAATCATTAAACGTGACAGACGTGCAACCCTTTCTCAAATTGGCGCAGATTGGATTTGTGGACTTCCCTGCAGGATTCATGGTGTGAATTGCCTCATGCATACCTTCAGACATTGGTCGAGTTCATGCCATGTCGTCTTGCGGCACTTATGGGTGCTCGTGGGGCACTACACGATATTAGGCAGGTGTCCCAGTTTTTTTTGGCTCTTCAGTGTAGTACTACGGGGCTCACATCAGAAGGCCTAATACAATTCTTTTTTGGTTAATCGTACAATTCAACTGTGTTCATACTTATAACTATATTTTAGAAGCTTACACAAGATAGTAAAATCCCGTTGGATTCGAAAACGTCTGCTTCTTTCTTACGTACTTGTACCAGCACCCGAGCTGTGCGTATTCACTTTATCGCAGGAAGTTCAAACGAGTTTTTATCAAAAACATCTCCGTAAATTTTGACTCTTGATTGTGCCCAATTCATATTCTCATTCTCTTCGCAAAGGTTATTCGTTAAGGGCTCTCTGCGAAATTTCTTTTGCCGAGTATTCTGTCTCTGTGCCTGTGGCTGTAATTGAGGTTATGATTTCCTATCTAAATCCTGTTATTCTCCGCACCTTGCGGCGAAGCAGAATATTAAATTTCAAATTTAATTTAGTACAACACTATATCAGTTTCTCACAGTTGAAAATCTCTCTTTCGAAATAAAAATTCCACTCCGTAAATACGAATCAGCTCAAACATAAATGCGAATTTTATGGCGTGTTTAGAGACATTGGAATTGTAACTAAACATAAAATAGCACTCAGTGAAATTAAGTTACAGAGCTTTATAAACAAATCAATACGCAAAAACAATATTTAATAGTTACAACATACATAAAGTGTCAAGGTAGTAATATCAAAATATTAAAAATATTATTGAGGCAGAAAATTTATCTTTATATTAAAATATACATTGTAACACCGCCTGAAGAAAACCCTTTGCGGGTGCTATGTGACAGTTAAACCTTTCATTTGACGCGTGAAGAATTTAAACTTGCGCCTGAGAAATTATTTTTAGGGGAAATGATGGACACGTCACCAACGTTTATTTATTTAACTCCAAGGGTTTTCAATGCAATTATTTATATATACAGTTATGTAAGAAACTTGTTTTTCTATTTATGTAAATATAGCAGTGTGCGTTTTTACTTTCCTTTTAAACAACTAAAACGCGATCATTCTCAATCAACCAGAGCATGAGCATATAACATTTGGTTGATACTTATGCAGTATACAGATTTCATAAAATGTTTGCTTATCTTGGGGAATGTCTCACTGACACTATCTTCTTTTATAAAAATGGTTTTTCAACATTTCTAAGCATTCTGTAACAGAATTGACCAGCTTCATCTTTCCTATATATAAATTATCCCTACATTGTTTATTTTAAGTACGTATAACACACATAATATTACCACAATATTTAAATACACTTTCAGATTGAAAAATTTAATTTCTGGAAATGAGTGTAAAACATTTAATTTTATTTTAAAAATTATATATTTCAAAGTTTCACTTAACACGTAAACTGTTACATTTTTTTTGCATATGCCAAACAATAGGGTGCTATAAATCTTTGATATAAAACAAATAGATTAGCAGTAAGTAGCCTACAGCGGAATCATTAAGATAATACCAAATCACGTACTTATCGTTGGTGCTCTTAAGTAAAACATCCAGTAAAGCAATAAATATTACCCTTCGACAGATATATTCGCTGTTTCATATGGCAACTATAATAATTGGCCAGAAAGGAAGAGGAAACCAAATATATAATACAGCTAATATATATATATATATATAGCTAAATGAATTTTTATTTCAGAAATAAAATGACAAAAGTTTGAGAAATTTCAATTAGTGAAAAAATTTTTTCATTGAAAATATAACATGCTAAGTGAAAAATACGAAAACTTAAAGAAGTTTGAAAAAGCATATTAAATATATTCAGCAAATCGCTTAAAATTCGAAACTGCTATGGCTATACATCCGGCATAACCTTTTGTGGGATATAAGTTTAGTTGAAATTTATTAACAAAAATTTTTCTAATTGCACGTTTGTCTGTTGAAATAAAAATTTAACTTGGTAAAACAATTAGGATTATATTAAAAACTGGGACCTCCGAATAACGAATTTGGTCAAAACTTTTTTCTTACAAATCTTTACTCACTCGACTATCCGGAATTATAAACATCGATACACTATGATATCTTCTCTGCAGAGCACCAGGCTTCAGAAAGCTATAATAACTCAAATTTTATACTAGCTGTTTAACATGATAAATTGTTCATTTGCCTTAATAGTGCCACTGCACCAGTCCAAACATTTTTGAAAAAATTTGTTTACAGGTAATCGAAAGTATATCCCAAGAAGAATAAACTATTTCATCACCATTGTCGAAAGAGTATTATTCGACACAGTATTATTACGGTTGTGGCGTTATTTATGGACGACTTTATATCAGAGGTTCAGTGCAGACATAATGTAAAAATTAATTGTAAGACTCGCCGTGCTTCAAGTGCCCGTGAAATAAGTTCATATATTAAAATACTAAGGTGTAGCGGTTGTTTCACTGAGAAGAATTCAAACAGCTCAAACATCCTACATTTTTAGAAATCTTGCCAAAGATCCTTTCTGTTTTCGTTAACTGCTCAAATTTTTTCTAGAAAATGGAGCGAAGCTTTCTTCTGCCGGTAGGTTAAACAAATATTTAATTTTATAGCTAAAAGTTCTTTTTAGCTATAGATAAACCAAAGTGCTCGCCAAAGAATGGCGCTGCTAGTATGGAATACGCATTAGTATTGCGGTTTACAGAAATAAGTTTACTGCAGCGTAGGCAAAAAAAAACACGATGTCCTCTTAAAAATTTTCAGAGTAATGGGACATATTTTAATTGACCGTTTATACTGCCAATTGTTAAAATACATATAATAATTACTGCACAACAACTACGAATGTGGCTAACTATAAATTTGAAAGATCTGCAGTCGTTATTTGTTGCTACTCCACTTCCTCCCAGTTAACTGTGTGACGTTATTGCGTCACATTGTGTTGGTATTGTAAAGCTGGTGTTATCTTCCATAAGCGACCCCACCGTGAGGAAGTGTTTATCTGTTGTGTTGGCCTCCCTGCTTGTTCGAGCGCGGGGGTAGTTGCGTGATCGGCCGCGCGAGTGCAGGAGTGCTTAGGTCTAGGGAGTGCTGCCGCCTAGCGGCGCGCGGACCTAGGTCAAGCAGCTGTTCGGGGGCGAGAGTGCTTGGCAAAGTATTAATCGATGAAGATCACGCACCGGGAGAAGACTATTGACATACTGTGGGTTGTTGTTGCGTAATGCGTAGAAATGCTAGTTGGACATGAGTTGCTTATCTGCACTATAATTCCCGATTAGAAATACAGTAAAACAGAAATGGTGTTTCGTGAGTATATGAGTTAATCCTGGCAAAGAGTATTTTGTGTAACAAACAAGGCGACAGAAACATTTTGTGATGTGACAGGCGTTGTTAGTGTGGTTGTACGAAAAATTGTAACTATGTATTCGCTCTCAAGTGACTCGTCGTTTACAGGGATAAGAAATGCATAAGTGGTCAACCCATTATCATGTTTGGTGGGTCGAATAGAGCATGTGCGACAGCGGCCTGTTTGTATGAGTTATCAGTAGGACAACGATTAATTCGGAATATTCCTGTGTCAGCCACGGCATTTACTGCGATAGGGCACAGTTTACACGTCCTATTAAATGTTGCCTTCTACCAGTTGAGATGTCAGCTAGTGTTTCATTTCTGCTTTGAACTGCATTAAGTTAACCTGTGTTACGTTAATTTTTGTCATAACTGGCGCGTGTCGAAGCCACGCCAACTTGAAGAAAATGTGAGAAAATGTTGCGTGGTGATATTTGCGGCAACGTAATTTGTTACAAAAGTAGTCATCACCAGTTTGACTATCGATACTACGAGCAAGTCTGCTAGTGACATTTGTATTACCCTTTTGGGTCGTGCCGCTCTAAGTTAAAATTGTAAGGATTCTTCTGTTTCACTTTGAGTATATTTCCCTGTGGCAAGTGATTAAGGCCCATAAGGCCCATGTTAATTTTTCTTACGGCGTGGTGTAAAATTTTCATTATGTTCATGTTTAGTTTTTATGTGGTAAAGTTTTTATGTGATCATGTTTAAGGATATTAGCCTCACTAGCTGAAATAAATGCAATGCATGTTTGTAAAACTGTCTGTAGGGCTTTATATGTGTGAAACTTTTCTTCTTGACTGCCAGTTGGCTGAAGCTATTAATAATTACATCTAATATTATTGTGGGTGTCACTTTAATGGTTCGTTAATTATTGTTTTTGTGGTGACACGAGTGGTCAGAATCTTCACAATTGTTCAAATAATTGTTGGCAAACCCAAAGGCGATTTCATTTTTTGTAAAGGATGTTGTCGAAGCATATTATGCATGTTGGTGTCACTGTAATGGTCCATAATTATTTTAATGGAGATCCGAGAGAATTGAGTGTACTGAATGTTAAAATATTATTTCATACAACATGCGATTGCATTTCGGCAATGCTGTCTGGTTTAACTGCATATTAAATTATATTGCTACTTAGGATTATACACCCGAGCAGCTGGCCTGTATTTTATGTAAAAATCTTGATGGTGTATTTGTATAGGAATTATTGTTTCCTATGCGCAGAGTTAAAACTAATATTGTTCAGTGGCTGGAAGAAAGGATAATAATTGTATTGTATTAATCCCATTTAATTAAATATATTTGATAACTCACTTTTGGAGTTTTTTTTTTTGCTTTATGTGCAACTTTTTAACTGTTAGTTTTTAAGGGCACTGAGTAAGAACAGAAACTACGTATCACGAAATTGGGCAAAGTAAAATCACATGCGACTGGAAAAGGGCGTTACAACTGCCTATCGTGTTTTACTGATCTCCTTCAATTCTATCACACCCTGAATTTGTTAAGCGTTAAGCGCAGTTGATTATAATCCTTCCTGCACAGATCCGCTGCAAATTTTTTATGAATTCTATAAAAGTCATGTGGTCTAAGCTCATTCCCAAGAGCAGCATTTCCGCTTTAAGATAAAGCTTAAATATGCTGAAATATGTATTGCTTCAACCACAATCGATATGTATCTATGCTCAGTAGGCTTACACCTACGTAGGTTTTGGCGTTATTTTATTTCAGTTATAACAATTTTGTATGTGTGTATATTGCAAGTATTAAAGTTTATTAAATTATAATAATATAATTTTTTAAGATATTTTTAAGGAGGAATGTTTTGAAGTTGTAAATATATGTTAAAGCGAATAAATAAAAACTTATATTAAAAAAAATTAGTTTCCTTAATATTTTATATATTTTAATGCTAATAATTTACATAGCTGGCCTTTGTAAGAATATTTATTATATAGTTGATTTGAATTGTTGAAATTATTTTATATAGAATAAATAAAAGAAGGAATTAAACATCTTTCGAATGACTCATATAAAGTCTATATTTTAGAAGTAGGTTTAACAAACCCTAGTAATTGATATAACAATAGACAGGATTTTCCATTTTCTCCAGAACGAAGAAACAAATAGCATCTTAAAATAAAGAGAAATATGGTTTACACTTTAAACACTGAAACTGTGCTTATAAAATGGTTCAATATTAAAAAATACTCGCAAAAATAAAAAATATTAAATTATTTAAAAAATATATTGATTTAAAAACACAATTAAAAACAAAAGGTATTTTTATTTTATTTTGAAAATAATTTGTTATAGGAATAACAACAAAGAATCTACAAAAAAGATTATATATAAAATTTATAAATAATGCTAAAAAATTTAAAAAATTATTTAAAAAAATTATTTCAAATAAAGCTAATATTTTGAGAGAAAAATTTTAAAAACTACTTTAATGAATAAAACAAAATCAAAATTATATTTTACTATCAATTTAAAAAATTCGATAATGGTTAATGCATATAATGATTAGTATACATTTATTAACAGAATGTGTTTAACTGTGCTCTCAAAATAATGGTGTCGGGTTCTGTTGCGTTGTCCACAGGGAGATATTCTATGTAAGGGAGAAAGAACCTTTTTGCACACTTTGTACATTACTGTTTTCGATGCCGGTTTATATGTGACTGTTAGCTCACATTACAAACACTCCTTTCGCTATTTTTAATACCAATATTGGGAAGAAGGTAATGGACAGAAAACTAGATGCTAAGATTTTATTTCTCTTTTAAATAAAGTAGTTGTACGAATTTTGCTGAATATGTTTTAAGTGTGTATAATGTCGGCGTATATTTCCAAAAATATATAAGAATGGTTTTGTTTGTCGGTGTATTTTCAATCTACATTTGTCAGTGAAAACTGCTTATTTGCGTGCAAAAATTTCTACTTCAGATGCAGGGATAAACGTAAATTTCGCAATTTCTTCACAAAGTATGAATACTTTTTTTTCAATTAAAGAAATTGATACAATTTTAAGCCTTTGTTATAATATTCTCAATTAATGTTTTACAACAGTAAACAACAACCTTATCAAAATTTTAACTATATTAAACACTAGGAGGTTTCATTCTGGTAAATAAATATATTTGTCAGTACTTTAAGATATAACTATAATCTCGAATTACGTCTTTGAACAATCATATTCGGCGGATTAAAATTAAGTTTATCGCGATCTCCAGTCTTTCTCTGAGCTCGAATGGATAAATAGTATTGTGTGACGATCCTAGATCAAGTTCGGAGATAATCTCGAATAAAACGAAGATCTTCAATGTTGCGACAGCCCATTGGCCATCTTGGCGTCTTGAAAACGCGGTCCTTGGAGTTGTGATGCGTTTGTGACACTCGCTGTCCGAGAGCCACCCTGACGGGCCTGGAGTGTCTTCTGAGGGCGCGACACCAGCCAAGGGTGTCTGAGTAGGCAACTCGCTGATTCAGTGGCACACCGAGAGAGGAGTGGCGGCTAGCGAGAACACCTGGCCTGCAGCAGTTTTGTCGTACTTATCGTACTCTTGCACTCGACAAGCTGGCCGGGTAGGTCAGGTTTCCGAGCGAGAAGTGGACCAGATCGCGCGTCGCGTCGTCGGGATAGTCATACAGGCGACAAACCAGAGCGAATCTCGGAGAAAACCGACCTTCGTCTTTGGACAACCATCAGGAGAAATGCGCTTGTTTCGTTCCTAACTTCACCTCGTAAAGGAATAGTGAAATTTTGAATTAATCGCAGACAAAGTGGCAGTAAAGGTGTGCATGTCTGAGCAAAAACTAGAATCCAGTGAGATTAAGACAGGCGAAAATCACATTTCCGGAAATATAGTGGAGCAACAAAGATTCCCTTCCCGAAAGTAGTTTTTCAAGTAAGTGATGG
>NQII01010069.1:10467-56560 GCA_002778355.1 Clitarchus hookeri
ATCCCATTACCAGCAAAGGTTACGAAAAACAAGTCCGTTTTTGTAAAAATGTAACCGTATAGTTGTAAAGTTCCAATGGCCTCTAGCAGGCAATACATGAAGTTTTTGCCCACACTCACCACGTTCGTGGTTGCATCTAGTGCAACTGACCGCCATCATAATGCTCTACACTTGGAACTCAACCCCATGACCTTCTAATGGGCTTTGTTAAAAATTTCCCATGATTTAATACGAAAATTGTAGTCAAATAATGTTCATTGGTTTGCATTACATTTCCAAAAAAATTCAATTTCTATATCATATAAGAANGAAAATTGTAGTCAAATAATGTTCATTGGTTTGCATTACATTTCCAAAAAAATTCAATTTCTATATCATATAAGAAATTCTAACACAATGCATTATCTTTACGTTCATAAGGTTTATACGCGAAATGTCGTGGTTATTGATAGCAAATAATGTGAACTCAGTGGATTAGCGCTCGTGGATACTCTGCCGTTTGGAAACGCTGTGCAAACAGTTGANATAGCAAATAATGTGAACTCAGTGGATTAGCGCTCGTGGATACTCTGCCGTTTGGAAACGCTGTGCAAACAGTTGACCACTGTTAACCAAAGTTGGCTATAGTAGTCAGGAGGTGGTTAACTCGGTTTGGCAATGGGAAATTGTGTTCTATTTGTTGCTGTGTTCGTGTTTATTTTCGAACAGTTCAGTGTTTCGGGGAGTGGGGGAGTTTTTTGTTGGACAGATTTCATGACATTAATCGTGTGCCTGAGGTTGCAAATGATTTCTTCCCAGCATTGGTATGACGGCACCAACATACTGAGGAATGACCATCGCTACATACAGATTGTTCACTATGTCTGTACACACCGTTTCTATTTCTGGCCGATCTAGAGCAACCACTCAGTATTGAAGTTGCCACCTACAGTTAGTGATGTGCACTTTCGCGCTGGCTTGTGAATGTAAACTGTTGTAAACGTAAGTGATCTGCTTTTTACCAATACAACAGCGAAAATTCGCCTATAGTTTTCTCTTACATTCATGCTGACAGTGCCATCTAAAACATACAAATTTAATTAATTGTAAAAGTAAAACTGTTCTAGCTAGAATGCAGAATTGAATGCGAGGACACTGCAGAAGAAAAATCCCCCTCTACAATCGGTTTAAAATACATAAACCTTCACTTACCACAATCTAAATTATGTGATTCTGCAAGTTATGATAGTGGTAAGTTGCGTGTGTCTTAGTTGTAAGTTACGATGTTCCTACGTTATGTGGTTCTGCATTGTGTCTTTCTATGTTAAGTTTGTTTCAAGGGGTGTGTTTCTAAGTTATGACGATTCTAAGTTATGGTTTTCTAAGTTACGATGTTTCTATGATGTGTGGTTCTGCGTTGTGCTTTTATAAGTTGTGTGTTTCTAAATGTTGATAGTTCAAACTTGCGTGTTTCTAGGTTATGATGGTTCTATGTGACGATTTGCCTATTTACGATGTTTCTTTGTTGTTTTATTTTGCATTGCGTGTTTCTTAGTAGTGTGTTTCTAACTTATGATAGTTCTAAATTATGTTTTTCCAAGTTCTGATGTTTCTAACTTTTGTGATTCTGCTTTGTGTGTCTCTAAGTTGTGTGTTTATAACTTGTGTGCTTCTAAGTTTGGAAAGTTATAAGTGGTGTGCTTCTATGTTATGCTCATTCAAAGTTATGATTTTCTCTCTTACGATGTTTCTGAGTTACGTGGTTCATCATATGTTTCTAAGTTGTGTGTTTCTAAGATACGACAGTTCTATTTTATGTTTCTATGTTATGATCGTTTTAAGTTATGCTTTTCTAAGTTATTATGTTTCTAAATTGTAGGTTTCTCCTTATTTCTGTTCTAATTCATGTGTTTCTAAGTTCTGATAGTTCTAAGTTATTACTTTCTAATTTGCAACTATTCTTAGTTGTGATTTTCTAAGTTATGCCATTTCTACGATATGATTTTCTAAGTTATGATGGTTCTAAGTTATGGTACTNTTAGTTGTGATTTTCTAAGTTATGCCATTTCTACGATATGATTTTCTAAGTTATGATGGTTCTAAGTTATGGTACTTATCCTATGTGGGTTTTTTAAAGATTTCTAAATTATGAATATTCTAAGTGTGTGCTTCCCTTGCTGTCATAAAGCTACACTCACCTGAAGTACCAAACGGTAAAACACTGTTACCTTCGGCAAACAAAACTACTGTATTTTCATGCATATTTGTGTGATCCATTAAAAGTATGCTGTAGGGTGCCCCCCCCCCCCTCGCCATAACTCCCTTCACGCTGCTACGTGACTAGAGCCACATGAAAAGTGACACACGAACATGCGTGTGTTTATGTGTGCACTCTTTATTCCGGCAGCAGCTGTCAATAGTTCTCGCTTTTTATGAATCACACGAACGAAAACACATTAATATTTATGTGATGAAAGTCCACCGAACAGAATTATACCACGACAAGATTTCCACTAGGGATACGCACATACAGATCTGGTGATTTTGTACGATTGAATACTATGCAATTTAAAACGGATGTTAACATTTATGCTCACAGAATTTTAATCATCGAATACAGGACTCCTCGAAGAATTTCTTTGCCCCCCCCCCTTTTTTTCAAAACCTTCCATGATAAGAGATAAAGCCTTATCTCGCAGGAGACGATTTTCCCTACTCAGTAAACCCTACAAATTAATACCTTATAGCCCCAAGAAAGTGTCAGGCAGAATTACTATTTTGCTATAATTGAGTAGTCTAACACGAAAAAAAAAAACATTTATTTTCAATCATTGTAAGTGAAATGGGTTTGCGAAATATTTTCTGGCATAGAATTTGCCATGTTAGCATCTAGCATTCAGAGCAATGAATATTAATTTTTTGGGGGAAAAAGAATATCTTATGAATTATCGCACCACGTAATAAAAACTTATGCCTGTAAGTACGTATTAATAAATCGCCATATCGACCACAATAATTTATTTGGTGTCAGCAATCTATGCCACGATTTCCTAGCATTTTTCAGTCTTTCTGAGCTACCATATTTTTTTGCATTTTCCAGCTATTTAGTTACCATTTAGCGCCCAATTTATTACTGATCCATTCGACAATGCTATAAATGTATATCGAAATAAGCCATTAATATTCTCTTTGTATCCATACACAATTGTATTTTCATCTGCTAATGCTCATCATATGAAAAAAAAAATTAACGCCAATAATGTATTCACATAGTAATCGAGTGGTGCTAAATCGTTCGGAGAAAAAATATTTGCAGACTATTCGATCCCTTAATACTAGCATAGGCCATACTTCACGAAAATAGTCATATAATACGTTGTAGTGTGGAGAAAACATAAGAATTTCGCACTGAAAATAAATATGGATTCATAAAAAAACAGATGCAAGCCGAGTAATAGAGGGCCTTCTTGCGGAAACATTAAAAATAAGTTCATAGGGCTACAGGTGAGATTACTCCGGCCAGAAGGTCTACTGCAACATGCGAATGTTTTAAGATTTGGGAGTAGTACATTCTAGTAGGTCCGAGCGCACAGTACTGCCTGCTATGCTCGCTGCCTGCTATAACGTCACAGGCTCAGCTCGCGCTCAGTGACATTGTTGGATGTTCATCTCTACCCTCGCCATTACGCACCACACGGCCGGCCAATCCCAGCGGCCTACAACCCTAACAATTATTTTTATAAAAATTATTATAATACAAATATTCTTTTAAATTAGAAAATTAAGAAAAATTACAAATATAGGCCAGTAACCGTCGATCTCTTATAATGATTGCTATTTCGAATATAATAAACTTATGACATTGCCACCATAGATAGTAATGTTTCATTTATGTTTTGATGTTTACAACATGGTGAGGATTACTGTAATGGGCTGAGTATTGTAGAGGAGGATTGGTGAGAATTGATGAGGATTGCTGAGGATGATTTTGGAGGAGGATTGATGAGAGGGATTGTGGAGGTTGATTGTGGAGGAGGATTTTGGAAGAGTATTCCGAAGGAAGATTGCTGAGGACTGGCATGGGAAGTGCAGGGTTGCAGAGGAGTATGAAGGATTGGGTTTGATATAAGTATTGATGCATGAGAAGTGAACAGATGATATGAATGACTATAAACCGAGCTAGCCCCATACTTTCCAAGTTTTAACTGCATAGCACTTTCTTCTCTTGAGATTTGAGACATCATCAGCGGTACTCGTCTTCGCAAAAATTAGAGCTGCATTATATTTTCGAAGCTTACCTAGTTCACATGGCAGTTTAGCAAGTTTATATTTAATACGAACCAACAGGGTGATATCCATTTTACAGTGCTTGCAGTACTAACTGTGCAAGCATCAGGTGGAGTGCGGTGGAGAGATTTTGATAGCTGTTAACATAAATGGCTTTAGAGCCGATTAGGGTGAAGCGAGATGAGCATGGAGCAGCATGGGTATGTATGAGCAGGGGAAATGGCAAAACCCCGAGAAAACCCACTGACCAGCAGCATCGTCTGGCATGATTCCTAAATGTGAAAAGCAGGGAGCAACTCCACCGAGAATCGAACCTTGTTCGCCTAGGTAGGAGGCTAATAGTCTAACCACTACACCGCCATGGCCTGTGAAACATGATGTGCTAACTTCAGGGCTTGTGGTGCTAATTATGCTATATGTAGAGTTCATTTCAGTTCATACAGTGCTAATTGTGGTGCTTGCTGTGCTAACATCAGTGCATGAGGTGCAAACCACAGTGAGTGTAGTGCTAACTGTAGTGCATGCAATTATAATAAAGGTGCATGTGGTTGTGATTGTTGTGCTTTGGTGCTAACTGTGGTGCATTCAGTGCTTGTCGTGTGTGTGGTGCTTGCAGTGGACTCTTCATACAGATGGTTCTCTCGTGTTGCCATGGCATAAAGCAATATGTGACGAGACTCGGTTGGCCGATGGGCGAATAAATTCTCCACTACAAAAAACTGAGACCTCAGCTTCGTCGAAGACAAAGCAGGGGTGTCACCTCCATCTTCACCCATGAGGTCTCATTATTTTTTGTGTGGGAGAATTTATTCGCCTATTGGCCTACTGAAACTTGTCACATATTGTTTTATGATGTGGTGACATGAGAGAACCATCTTTACAAATAGTCCAACACAACCACAGCACACACCGCAAGCACCACACGCACGGCTGTTCAAACCACATGCACCACAATTAGAACTGCATGTACCATCTTTAGTATTCATGTACCACAATTAGCAACACGTACACCTCAGTCAGCAATGAATGCACTGCAATAAGCACCACAAGTAGCACTGCAAGCACCTCAATTAGCACTTAATTTTTCCCAGTTAACACTGCAATATATTTGTTATCTTGTCAGTTTGTATGAAATATAAACTTTCTATACTGATACGTTAACTGGACGAGATTCGAATAAATCTGCGGAGACGAATACCCCCGACAATGCATAAAATCTCAAGAAAAATAAGTGCTAGGCACTTGAGACTTAGAATGTACGAGGACAGCTCGGGGGATAGTCAATAATATCTTCCATGCTCTTTCTGGTCATACATACTTAGATCAATCCCAATATTTCAGAATCCTCTGCAATCCTCACCAATCCTCGGAAATCATACTCTGCAATCCTTCTCCAAAATTCGCATTCACAATCCACTTCAGCAATCCTAACCAATCCTTACCACTCCTCCTTTACAATTATTAGCTATCCTTGGCAATCCCCACCGATCATACACAATATTCTGAAATCCTTACCAATTCTCAGCAATCCTCAGCAATACTCCTCACCAATCCTGAGCAATGCTCTGCAATCTTCACCAATCCCCAGCAATCCTTCTCATTAATCTCAACAAATCCTCAGCAATCCTCATTACCAATCGTCACTAAACATCACCAAACCTCCACGCCAATCCTTCGATAAATCCGAATCCCTCGATCAGTCTATCGATCAATCCTTCTGTTTATAGTTTGTACCTCACCTTTATGGGACTTGTGGTTCCTTAGTCAAGCATATTTTAGGACGATTCAGCCAGACTTTGCTGTGTAAGGGGTTTTGTCTCACAGTCAATTTGTTTNCTCACCTTTATGGGACTTGTGGTTCCTTAGTCAAGCATATTTTAGGACGATTCAGCCAGACTTTGCTGTGTAAGGGGTTTTGTCTCACAGTCAATTTGTTTGAGATCCAATCACCTGAAACAGTTCCTCCATCTCCACCTTCTAGTCCTAATCCACCTCCTAATGCTGTGTACATTATAAAACAATCCGAAGAAAATAGCTTACAGAATTGCAGGGTCTCATACTTATTGCATGACTCAAATATTTCTTAAAGAGGACAGTCCTATTAAAAAAGATTATTTCAGTAAATTATATATTCCCAGTGCTTACCGTAACTCTCTTTGGGTAAGAAAGCGATTCGTCTTCGGGTCGCAACTCTATCAATACAGCTCTGGGTATACAAGTTTATTTTTGANCTTTGGGTAAGAAAGCGATTCGTCTTCGGGTCGCAACTCTATCAATACAGCTCTGGGTATACAAGTTTATTTTTGCGGATTCTTTCTGTAGTATCATTTTGAGATTTCATTCGGAGGTTTCATTTTGAGGTTTCTTTTTGAGGTTTCGTTTTCAGGTTACATTTTGATGTTTCCTTTTTAAGTTTAGTTTTCAGGTTGTATTTTTTTTCATTTGGAGGTTTTAATTTACGGTTTCGTTTTATATATATGTTTGGCTAGTGCTCAGTTGGCCTGGTAAAATGTTTTGCGAATATTTGCGAAGTTTGGAGAGATTTTGCGAGGTTTTTGTGCGAACATGTTAGCAACGAGATTCTTGTTGGGAGATCTTATTCGGGATTGGCAGTCGTCGTCTGTTTGTATAGATTTGTGGTATGGTCTGTTGCACTTGTTTTATATTGCCAGTTCTGTAGGTACTGGTCTCAGCAGGAGTCAATCTTGGGTTCAGCCAGTTTTGTTTGCAACCTGTCTTGTTTGAAACCTGTCTTTTGTGGAATTTGACTTAGGTGGAGATAGTCTTAGGTGGAGTTTGTCTTGGGTGGAGTCAGTCAAGGGTGGAGTCAGTCAAGGGTGGAGTTAGTCTTGAATAGGGTCATATCTTGCATGGTACTATTCTTTGGTGGTTACAGTCATGGGGGGTTTTTGTCTTGGGGGGTTTATCTCTTGGAAGCAGTTTTTTTTTAGTGCCGTAAGTTGTTGGCTAGAGTGGTTGGTCTGTACGGTCCTTCAGTGTGGTCAGAACTGGTTAAAATATTATACGAAGGTATTGTGAAGTTTTTATGTAAAGGGATAACCTGTGATATTCTTACTAGGAAATTTTTTTCGAGATTGTCCATCAGCATCGATTTGTATAGGTGGGTGGTTTAGACAGTTTGTCTTGTTGGTTGGTCTAGAATGTTTTGAATGAACTGGTCTTTGAAAGAGACATTCTTGGGATCGGTCAGTTTCGTCATGAACCAGTCTTGGGTGGAGTTATTCTTGGGTGGAGATATTCTTGGGTGGGGTAATTTTTGGGTGGAGTTAGACTTGGGTGGAGTTATTCCTGGATGGAGTAAGTTTTTGGAGGGGTCAGTCTCCTGTGTGCACATGTGCGAATTCTGTAGCTTTATGTATAAGTTTGTGAGCAGTGCACAAATGGATATGAAACTATTTTGAGCTATAATTTAGTATTTAATTTAAATATATAAAAAAAAATCTCATTTTTTTAAGTCCTGAAATATAGTCACTCTGTTTCTAAACTGGTTCTGTTGAAATATGCTGTAATGAACTTTTTTTAAATTTAACTGATCGCATTGTTTATAAACGGCCTATACAAGCTTACATACATTCCTAGAGCAAGAAGTGATGCTTGCAAAGTGAATTTTACCCACCTACCTATATGTCAGTAAATTTATTCTTGCTTATGACACGACTGGCGAATATGTGGCTTGATTTATAATTATTTAAAGCGAAAATATAAAAAAACTTAGATGACACCATGATTTTCTTATTTCATTGATTGTCTTTGAAAAGTTGTAATCCCAAATACAGCGAAATTAAACAAAAATTGTTCCAAAATTATAGTGTTCATATATCGCATGTATTCAGTTTGAAAATTTATATAAACTAATATAAGTGAATGATTTATGTATTAATACATAGTGCAATTGTATGTAGGAATGGGGTCAGTTCGTTTCGAAGTCAAATATCCCATATTTAAGTTCTCCTTATTGTCATCAGCTGCTGTTGTCAAGAGGTCAGAAAGCCTGGTTGTCATTCGGGAGGTTATGGGTTCAAATCGCAATGCTAGTGAGAGAACTTTTTATTTTTTGAAATGTTTCCAGCTGCAATGGGAAAGTCCAATTTTTACATAGTTTAAATTTGTTAACTCATTAAAAAAAAAAATGTTTCTTCGTTACATTATAGAGTGTTTTTTTAAGAAGTGGTTGCAGGCAGGATAATTTAATTTTTTATTATATACATTTTTTATTAAAATAATGTTAACGTTTACTGATCGCTGGGAATGGCCGGTCGTGTGTTAAATCTTGACGAGGGGAGACATGAATATCCAACAAGGCCGCCAAGCGTGACCTTCGCCTGTGACGTCAGAGCAGGTGGCGAGTTCTCCTCCTTCCTCTCCAAGGACCCTGTGTGCTTGGACCTAAGAAAATTTACTAATTTTTGGCGTATATGCTTAGGATCCCAGCGAAAACACCTCCCAGGTCCATCTTCCACGACGCAGCATGAGAGGAGCCACAGCATCGCAGCGGCTAGAGATATCGCCTTCCATCATGAACACGTCCGCATTGTCCTTCCCTCAGCACACATGTTCACGTAAGGGGCANGGCTAGAGATATCGCCTTCCATCATGAACACGTCCGCATTGTCCTTCCCTCAGCACACATGTTCACGTAGGGGGCAACCTCAATACCAGTCCATTCTTCACACGCCCGCTTCTTCCCCCGACACGAAGAGCCAGGTACACCAGTACTTGGGAACCGTGCCAGGCAATGCTGCCGCAGGCTGACAGGTTTTCTCGGTAAATCCTCATTTCCCTTGCCCTTCCGCCAGTGTTCCATTCCATATCCACCTCGTTCACCCTCATCGGCTCTGAAAACATCGCTGTTGAACATTCCTTAAAAACCTAATTCAAGAAATTCTTCAAAAACATCCCTAAAAAAAATTACTTAAAAAATATTTCTGGAAGCCATTCCTTAAAAACTTTCCTCTAAGATATTCCTTGAAACCGTTTTGCAAAAACATCTAATAACCATGATCACAATTGCCAAGGCCAGACTGAGATCTACAACAAACAAAAAGGATGTCTAGCCATGGATAGAGAAATGACAAGGGGGGTGAGGGGTTTACAGGACCCCCAAGGGAATCTTCTGAACAGCCTAGTTGTTCTCATAACTGCCGCACGTATTACACGTGTTTCCCTGTGTTTCCCATATTTAAAATTGTTTATTGCCGTTAGGGAAAGGTTGGGGCAGCCAGACCTGTGAACATGGACTAAACAATATCTCATTATTATGTAGCAAATAACTTATCTATAATCTGCAGCAATGATTTTAAAATCACACATTTATGCAAAAAATTCGTTAAATATTAAGTGATTTTTCGTTGACTTCTAGACATCGGACACGCGAAATAAGTCCTGCTAGACTTGGAAGACACTCTCCTTTACGAGACCCGCCTTCTCGTCTTCTCGGCGCTCAATCTGTCTTTCAATGCGTTTGAAATGCTGTTCTTTTAGAAAAATATTAAACGGGCATTCAATGTGTTTATCGACGGAGAGCGCACACACTTAATAATGTGACTAAGACATCACACACATTAGAAACACAATTTCGTAACACTACAACTTACATAAAAACAGTTTTTTCTAAGCTCTGTATCTGAATATTTTTGAGTCGGATACGTGCAAAGTACTAGAAGGGCATACTCTGACCTACTTTTCATGAAAGGCCCCATANGCAGCAATGATTTTAAAATCACACATTTATGCAAAAAATTCGTTAAATATTAAGTGATTTTTCGTTGACTTCTAGGCATCGGACACGCGAAATAAGTCCTGCTAGACTTGGAAGACACTCTCCTTTACGAGACCCGCCTTCTCGTCTTCTCGGCGCTCAATCTGTCTTTCAATGCGTTTGAAATGCTGTTCTTTTAGAAAAATATTAAACGGGCATTCAATATGTTTATCGACGGAGAGCGCACACACTTAATAATGTGACTAAGACATCACACACATTAGAAACACAATTTCGTAACACTACAACTTACATAAAAACAGTTTTTTCTAAGCTCTGTATATGAATATTTTTGAGTCGGATACGTGCAAAGTACTAGAAGGGCATACTCTGACCTACTTTTCATGAAAGGCCCCATAGTTATGCGCAGCACGATAAGAACACTGCACGCCAGTTCGGGCCTTGCGCATATCTGCGACGACGCACTTGATTCGCGTGGCAGTGTGGCCCTTATCGTCCTCAGACGCACTAACCAGCTTCAGGTAGGCGGCTCCCTTAACACAGGCAGTGCTGTCCCTTGGCAGGAGGTCATCTTAACTTGTGCCGCGGTTGCACTTGGCGTAGTTGCGAACCAAGGCGGTGGAGAATCTCGTTAGACGTGGTTCCACGGAGCACGCCTTCAAGAAGTTTGTCCATTACGCGAAGGTGCTCGCTGTATATCAGCCTCCTCCCCTCCTCTACCTTCGGCCATGGCATTCCTTATTAACCCCATCTTATCGAGAGAAAGGGGTGGAAGATGGCGGTCTGGCCCGCTGCAGCTGATGTCTGGGGAGAGGAAACTTGCCCGCACAGCGAGGCGGAACACGTACAGACACAGGGGATGAGGAAGTGGGCATTGCTCCGTGGATGTCGCCCGCAGGGGTCACGGACCCGCCACTCTGGTCTTGTACCGACACCAGAGCTCTTCAAACTAGCCTAACTCGTCCTCGACACGAGTGTTATAATAACGAGATATCAAAATTTTATAGTTTAATTTTTAGCTAAATTGCTTTCTAAAAACTTACAATTGTGACTCGTATAACATAACTGCATATACGTGCAGGTCATAAAACGCTGTTACGGTCTGCTTTAAGAGTTACGAAGGAACCAAGACCTGAAGACACGTTGCACATACCTGGAGGTGGTGGCCCGGTGGTGAGCCGCCTCGACGGCGCTGTCTGTTGGCGCGGAGTACCGAGACACCTGTGCAATACGCGGCTAGTGTTCGCCCTCTCGAAGCGTTGCATTTACTCTGCTTTCCCCTCCGTTGGAGACTGCTGTTATCAACGTGGCAGCTGTGACGTCACAATGTTCCCTGACCTTCGAGAGACTCTAGGTGCGGGAAAAAACACTGAACAAAATGAACATTTGCTGTGATTCGAGAGAGAAAACAGAGAGACTTTTACCTGTGTGTAACCTACGTTTCTTAAGGGGTGATGGGTAACTACAATTTTTTTCCCCTATTTAAGTTATCTACGATTTTGTCTCTTAAATTTTGTTAACTGTCTTATTAGAGTTGAAGTTGTTAAGACTTTGAATGGGTGCATTTTGTGGGCAATATTGAAACTCTTACATATGAATGATTTTAAAATACTCATTCTTTTATACTGTGTTGCTGGGTTTTAACATAATGTAGTTATATTTATATGTAGGCTAAAATAATTTTAATCGATATATAAATATAAATATATATTTAAATATACAGGCTGTTCGGAAACTAACCCGAAATAATTCGGGTGCAAAACGATGTAGATATATGTAATCGAACTTATAGCCTAGCTCAATTGCCCTAGATAATCGCGTTTAAGAATGGAATTTTTGCAAAATATCAGAAACAGCGTGGAATCAAACTATGATTCTCTGGATAATGCTTGACGTTATTGAGATATTCAGCTTGCGAAAAAAAAAACTATGTTAATACTATCAGCCTTCATACAAATAATAAGTTTTCCTACCCTCTTATTGCGTACAAATATTTTACCTTGCAGTTGATAAATTAAAAATGCGGCAGAACAACTCGTCATTCAGGATGCATACATAAAATATCGTCTTGTTGTAAGTACCTAGGACCCGATGTTTCCTTTTAAAACAAGCAAAATTTACAGCGGTGACGAAACAACGCCTGACACATAGGCAATACGTAAGGAACGTAAAAGTAACCATCATCAGCAACCGATAAAGAGCTGACTGTTCTCTAAACCATCACAAGTTAAACGAGGTAGAACGTGTGTGCTGGGCTAACATGTGGGTAAGAATACATTGTAGACAGTATTCCGAGGTTCACGGGGGAAGAATCGGCCTACAGTGGTTCGNGGTAAGAATACATTGTAGACAGTATTCCGAGGTTCACGGGGGAAGAATCGGCCTACAGTGGTTCGAGAGCATGTAAATTGTACAGAGATGAATACCCAGCCCACTTCACCTCTCAATCATCGGACGTTTTTTCAGCTGATTAACCCCACAAGAAAGACATATCCATTGGCCATAATAATAATTTAATGTGCAGTTGTTTTGTACTTGATGACTGATTTGTACATTAAAGCGTGTCTAAGAGAGATCACAAAGAAAAGTCCCGTTAGAATGCCTTCTTATGCAAATAATATGATTGTGTTATTTTAGTAAATTTCCTCTTTAATTTCGCTTACCAATAGTCACCCCGTTAAACTAAGATTTGTTTACCTCTAAAAGGACAACGTATTGCCTACGTGCCAGGCGTAGTATCACTACCGCTGTAAATTTTGCGTATGTTTTAAAAGGAAACGGCGCGTTCTAGGCACTTGAAAGAAGAAGAACATTTTTGATAAGTATACGTACTGCTCAATAAGATGGCATAAATATTACATACAACTGCAAGGTAAAACATTTGTACGCAATAAGAGGGTAGGAAAACTTATTATTTGTATGACGGTTGATAGTATTAACACCGGCATTTTCGTATGTTGAATATCTCGATAACGCTAAGCATTATCTACAGAATAATAGTTTAATTTCAGGCTGTTTCTGATATATTGAAAATATTTAATTCCAAAAGGAGATTTTCAAGGGTGTATATCTCCCATAGGAATTGAGCTAGGCTATATGTTGTATTACATAGAACTACCTCATTTTGCAGAAGAAATCACTTCTAGATTTATTTCGGGTGAGTTTCCGAACAGTGTGTACATTATTTATTGCAAATCCATTTCTCTATTATGTATATTTTTGGGGAACTATTATAAAAACATATGTATTGCCCAATTACACTGGAAAGAAAAGTGAATCTGTTTTGGGATATTTTAACAAATCCTTTTCATCTAACCGCCCTTGTGATTCCTGACGATTGCGTTTTTTTTAACACTGTTGCTTGCATTTGAATTCACTCGTCATAGAAAATCATTGATACAAGGAATGTTATAGCTCATATATCAGAAAAATTCCGGCACGGTATTTGGAAGGTATTTATTTTTGTAATATATCTATACAGTTAACAAAAATGGATATTAAAACACATATTCACGTAAAAATTGAGACGCGCAGCATTTAAAGTTTTAGTACATAATCCAGAAGAAGCATGTTATTTATAATAGAATAAAGAAGGCATATAATCTAATCCCTTTATTACTCTTGGTTTAATTCGTAGCACGACAGTCATTGTTTAAGTTATACTATTTGCAGTTGCTGACAGGTGTTCTACACAGGTATTTATTGAATGTACACATCACAATTAGTTCAAGCATCGTCATATTAACATAAACATCTCAGTCATTAAACTTTTTATTCTCTTTACATCGCGATTGTCAGAACACGAATTTACTAACTCACACACCTGTTTTCAAAATGGTGTCCCTGTAAATATTTGAAGTTAATAATCTCAGTCCACCAGAACATAAGACTAATTACTACGGAAGTTGATCCGAATCCTACTTATGTGATGTAGTTGTTGCACGCAAGCTTACAGTACGACGTGTTCTGTATTTTACTCCATGTAAGGAACGTGATTATTAGCAATTGTCTCACTTGTATTGCAATTGTGTTTCTGTTTGCTTATCTAATAATATCGCTATTCACGAAACGTCCATGCCCACCTACCATCTAAACTTTTTGTAACTTCATCAAAATTTTTTTCATCCACGAAATGGGAAGAAGGCTGATATGTTTTATTGATAATTGCTTCTTTGTGGTAGGGCTATGATATTTGAGGTGTGTTTCTTGAGGCNAAGAAGGCTGATATGTTTTATTGATAATTGCTTCTTTGTGGTAGGGCTATGATATTTGAGGTGTGTTTCTTGAGGCGTGTTTTTCATATTAATTTTTAGTTATGTTTTGAGGAATGATTTGAGATATGTTTTTGAATTTCTTTTAAATACGTTTTTAAGGAATGAAATTCTAGGAATGTTTTATTGAGGTATGAACTTTAGGTATAACTTATGAGATGTTTTTTCTAAGTATATTTTTGTGTTTTTTTAAGTATGTTTTCGTTGTATGGTTTTTAAGGGATGGTTTCTGGGGTACGTTTTTGGGATTATAATTTTTGAGGTATAAATTTGTAAGATATGTTTTAAAGGTATATTTTGTGAGGTATATTTTAGGTGTTTTTGAGGTGTGATTTCAGAGGTATGACTTTAGAGGAAAGTTTTCGGAGGTATGTATTTTGGGGTATGTTGNGGTGTTTTTGAGGTGTGATTTCAGAGGTATGACTTTAGAGGAAAGTTTTCGGAGGTATGTATTTTGGGGTATGTTGCATGGGTTATGATTTCGGAGGAATGGATTTGAGGTATATTTTGAGGTTATTTTATGACGTATGTTTTTGGAAGTATGTTATTTGAGGTATGATTAGTTAAATATGATTTAGGTTNTTTTGAGGTTATTTTATGACGTATGTTTTTGGAAGTATGTTATTTGAGGTATGATTAGTTAAATATGATTTAGGTTTTATGTTTTTGTAATGAATGATTTTGGAGTTATGTTATTCGAGGTATAATCTTGAGGTAATATTTTTGATGTATGTATTTTAAGTATGAGTTTTGAGTTATGTTTCTTGAGGTTATTTTTTCAGGAATTATTTTGTTGGTATGGTATTAGAAATGTTTGTATTGAGGTATAAATTTTTAGGTATTTTTTTTAGGAATGATTGTCATCTGCATTGTTGTTCTTGTTGGTTGGTTTGGGTGTTTGGGACATTTGATTGGCCAGCTTTTACGCTCGTTTGGAGAGACTGATTTAAATATTTACAGATTGATGAAATGATGAATAGATAGCTGAGTAGAGCACAGAATATTATATTGTCTATCACCCGAGTTTGGCCTATACATACTAAGGTCCAAGTGTCCTGGAAAATAGCATCGACGACAACATAGGCAGTCCAGTTGAAGTCGACTAGAGTACCACCAATGCCGCGGTCGAGATGTTGGTTGTAACCATAATATTAAACGAACACTTCATATCCATATATACACTTAAAGGTTTGCTGACACTATATAGTATTCAAAATTTTGGACAGAGTTTTCATTTTTTTGGGGGGAGTATTTGTGTAATTTCGAGCACATTCAATAACAGCCTGTAGAATTTGATGTAAGAGGTGAACATAAAAAAATATTTCACTTGTATGAATGCATAACGACGTGGGGTAAGAGAAGGATCTTGTCACCTCCCGCATAAGACCGGAAACTGTGCCGATAGGCGTCGTTGTTCACATTTTCTCCTCTCCCCACATTAGCGCACTTCCGCGGACAATGCTGCAAAGAGGAGCGGTAGTGGTAAGGGATTAAGCTGGGATGAATAATTGGNGGGGGGGGGGGGAGTGTTAGAAAGTGCGAAGATATGGCGATAAATAAATGGGGAAGTGTAGGATGTGATATAAAATCAATAATACGATTTTGGGCATACATGTGAAATGGGAACTATTAAATTGCTTACACAAACTTGGCCTTGCAGTGATTGAGGATAGGTTGGTGGCGGTCGAAGAAAACCAAGGGCGTGTGGTGTGACGTAAATCCAATGAGATATAAGTGGGGAGCCGAGCTACAGACAAGGCGGATGCTTCGCGACTAAACCGACAACACAATTTGGCGAGTGTCAGTCGTCTGCAGGTCTTCGTTCCAGGAGCTTAGTCACTGATCGCTGCACCCGTCAGAAACATATTATGTATAATTATTGAAATTCTTACTTTTTACAAATCATTTTGTGATTTTTTTTAGTTTTAAGGTCATCTGAGGACACAGGCGCAAGGTGGAGATAAATTCCATCCATATCCAATGTGGTGGTTGTGTGACATCAAAGTATAGCGACCTGGCCTCCCGCCGCTCACCTCCCTCCCTTCCCCAATTCTGTGCGCCATTAAAAATGCATTGCGCCCTACTTGGCTGTGCTATTATACTTAATTACATTTTCAGATAGCATTGATGAAAACGCAATTATTTCATTGTAAATGTTAAAAAATATCAGTGGAAAATTCGGTGCTTAGGCCGTAGTGACCTAGTGTTGATTTCTGTCAAAGGAAAACACTAGAATAAGCAGAGATGAGCTTGTCGGTTTAGTTTTTTTAAATATCTAGAAGTTTCGCAGAGACAGAAGCTCGGAAATGATAAATGTTTTATGTTCCGGCACATTTCGTTATTACTGCAGCAAAACTAATGATGTATGAATTTGTGATTTCAAACTACAACGAGATCTTAATATTTAAATACCTATTGCATTATTTATATGTGATGGTGAAGCAGTTACAAATTTGAAGTTGGCAGAAATGGTAGCAATACATGGCAGGTTCTGTTTTACAGAGCCAAGATGAAAAATTTTCTTTCTGAGAAAAAATANTATTATTTATATGTGATGGTGAAGCAGTTACAAATTTGAAGTTGGCAGAAATGGTAGCAATACATGGCAGGTTCTTTTTTACAGAGCCAAGATGAAAAATTTTCTTTCTGAGAAAAAATATCTTAAAATAAACAAATGAAGTTTGTATACGTTGTGTTATTGAAACCTGCCTGAGCAAGATACGAGGTTGAGATGAATCTGCATTTCTATGACAGGAATAAATATACTGTAACATGTGTCATGTTGGTTGCAAGTTTACCGTACATGCAATCGAAATGGCTGTTTTTCTCTTTGGTTCGTCGCCGTTATGCTGCGCTAATGTGTGTGTGTGTGTGTGTGTGTGTGTGTGAAAGCAAATATTGGACGTGCCAGATTTATGAATTTTGACCGTAATCAGTATTAAAGTCCAAATTAAATATTGGAAAATTACGTCTGTTTATTTATCACAACTTTGCTACTTTACCCTAGGCGTATATTGTGCGTGTGTTTCTGTGTATTCAATGTTTGCCGCCGTCCCATCAAACTGCTAAAGTCCAGCTAGAAATATTTAAAAAAATCTTAAAGATACCTTTTAAAAAAGAAGTACGGAAGGACATATGAGCGGAATGAAAGTCAGGGTCGAGTTAGTGAGAATGTTCGCCACTGTCTTGAAGTTTGTCACTGGAACGTGCCAAAAATAAGCGACACGAGAGGCGTGCTCGAGTTGACTGTCTCTCATTGTACTGGGTATTCCTTTGTTTTAATATAACTTCCAATAGATGCAGTCCTTTTTAAACTAACCCCAACCACATAATATGTTAACAATACGCAACATGATAACAATTAAAACAATCATCAATATATTGTAAAAATCATAAAGATGTCTTGAATACGGTTTCAAGACTAAATTATGGAATATATATATACATATGTATATAAGTAATACTTTTTCAATACGCCAGCATTCTTTGAACAGTTGAAAACAGTGAACAAAGCCATTGGCACTTAAGACACATACGTTACATGACAGTGTATTTGTTTACATTGAGTGGAAGGTTACGTAATTGGAACCCAAAAGAAGAACTCTTGCAGGGCTTCAGAAAAGAGTGCCGTAACCGTGAATTACCTATGCATTTTACGCGAATCTTTCTGAAGTGCTATGTTTAACGTGAAACACCAATTTCATTGAATTAATGCCGTAGGTGTGGACGTTACGTACTTTATTTCACAACATTATGAATAATTTTCATGACGATACAGTAACTGGCGGTCACTTTGTCACACATGTGTGGTGACTTCGTGACGCGTAAAATAGCAACTAAAACCACTTTACTTCAATGGGATATATACTACATCAAACTGTGGCAATTTACATATTGAACTTAGGAAAAAACCTCTGCGAAATGAAAGAAAATCTGAGTAATTGTGAAAAACGTCTTTGTCACAGAGTTGCCCATCCTGTCACAGGGTGACCCTCAAACATTGCTTCAGTTTTGTGAATAAGGTAAACAGAAGGTTATTTGCATAACTCAAATAAACTTATATTCTAAGACACTCATACACACTTTTCATAACATAATTCTAACCGAAGACCGCGTGGTTCAATAGCAACGCCACAGCGACCACAGTCAAACAAGTTCCTGTAATATTAAATATATTAATTGTTTATAAATATATACATATACACAGACCCGCTAAAAGTCATGAGTTACATTTTTACAGTACCGTGTAAGTCGTTTTCTAGCCCGGCGAAGTGAAGCAACTCGTCGTGGCATAGATTCCACAAGCGGGCAAACCCCGTGGGGAGATGTGTTCTCCCATGCCGTCTGGATAACTACCTACAGTTCCCTGCTGTTTGTAGGCAAAGGATCTCGGGTGCGAATGTATCTCCCTACCACGTCCCATTAATGATGAATGGGGCAAACGAGGGGGCCACAGCGGTTTTTGAACGCTCCAGAATGCTTCTCGATACAAGACTGTGCAACTCGAGCCGACGGCATTGTGCAATATCCTACTGGAGTATCACACCGTTGCGGTGGTGTGTAAAGTTCACGATGGCTGCAATGCAATGCCATGCGTGGCATACACTCACATGATGACACACAGAACTGATACTTGTGTCTGGCCACTTTGAAGACGTAACGGTACTGTGGCTTCAACGACCATTACTTTCACATACTACCCGTCACTATTGGCATGTCAGTGTTTAATTAAATACATTTTAATACTGATTATAACAAAAAAATACCGAAGCATATTTGACGAAAGAATTACTTTTTATCAAACAATTAAGCCTTCCAAGAAATTACACAATCACAAAATACATCATTAAAATCTTTAACTGCATCTAAGCTATATCATTAAAAGTTTACTGTGTACGCATATAATATGGCATTGCCGTATTACCACTTAAAAATTATTTGGTACTTCTGTACAGAGCAAACGATTTTGAGATAATTGGGATACATATTTTATAGAAATTTCCGATTCAAATAAAATTTTTAGCTGTCCACATTTTAGAATTTAAAAATTTACATCAAAACAATTATATCTTTAAAAAAATTGGAATCTTTAAATATTAAACACTTAAAAATACAGGTTCAGTATAAAAGAATACCCGAACTATGAAGGTATATAATAACAAAACCAATCAACATAGAACCTTGATTCGCCAATCAAATGAACCGTAGAACCTTGAAGATTGTTTACCATACATTCATATATGTGCAATGTGACCACCATGAGCGGCCCGAATGACATCTAAGCGATAATCAAACTCTTTCCACATTCTTGTCAGCATGTCCGGTGTTACGGTTTAGATGGCGGGAAGCGAGCTCGCATTCAAAAAGTCAATGTGAAGGGGATGGTCTGATGTTTCCTTTATGGTGCGCCACTCCATTGGCACCTAGCTGTTCGCGGATACCTGAACGAGACGTTGCCGCAACGCTGGATTGGTCGAGGAGCAGCTGGTGACCAGGCTCTTCATCACTGCCTCCAAGAAGTCCGGATCTTACCCAGTGCGATTTTTTCTATAAGGGTACATGAAGGATCAAGTGTTACGTCCACCATTGTCGGCTAACATTGACGACCTCAAACCGAGAGTTACGAACGCCATCCAAACCGTAACACCGGACATGCTGACAAGAGTGTGGAACGAGTTTGATTATCGCGTAGATGGCGTTCAGGCCGCTCATGGTGGTCACGTTGAACCTTTTTGAATGCATGGTTAACAAACTTCACGGTTCTACGGTTAATTTAATTGGTCAATAAAGTTTGTAAGTTATTTTGTTTTGATATTATAGACCTTCAATTTCGGGTATTCTTTTATACTCAGCCTGTATATTTAACTAAAAACAATTTTACCTTGAAAATAAATAACATTTAAATAACTATATTAGCAAGTAAAACAAGTTAATTATAATCAGAAATTTAAAAATAAATATATATTGACTTGTTAAGAAACATTGAGAACAAAGTTCAGTATGAAACCTAGCATGGTGTAAAATCATGTTCGTCTCTCTAAAAGAGGTTATAGGCCATGTCTAGGGCTAAGGAACCGTTCCTAAAACACCGTACTTCACATCTTACATCGTAAATAGCACATTGTCTTACGTATAGTTTCACAAAGGCAGGAACACCTGCATCTTCCAGGAGTCACACAATGTGGTCTCCTGCTTGCGTTGTCTATCACTGACATACACACATAATTGCATTGTCAACCGATCATCACTATGCGATATAACCTTTTATACATCGCATCGCAGCTCACTTCCACGCCTTTCACTCCGTCACGAGAACCGTTCAGTCGCGACAAATGGCGGGCGAAAAGCAGGATATTATTGTTATGCCTCGCCCTCCCTCTTGACTGGCGCCTCTTCCCTGCTATGGGCTGACGACACGAAACATCCGCCTAGAACCAGGAAGGGGGAGGATTGCGCCCTTCAGCGATGCGTGAATATTGCAAGAGTGATGGCGATGGCCCGTAAAGCCCATCATTCGCTCTCACACCTGTCTTGAAAGACCTTGCACTTTGCCACAGTCTGCGTGCAGTCATCCTGTGTTCTGTACTATCAACAAGTTTAGTTTTGATGTAAACCTGCGGGGTTGAGGGAAGCACTACCCTCATTAAACACTCACCCCAGGGTACATAATTAAAAAATATTTTCTTTTATTTTACAGGAAAATTCTTGTGCATTATTTTCCAGAACACTCTGGACGGGAAATTTTTCCAAAAACGGACATTGCGTAAATTCCACAGAATGTTCCGTGAATCCACAGAACATTTTCCATAAATTTGCTGGTTAGTTTTAGCTGTTATATCGTTTTAAATAATGTTGACCATTTTGTCGCCATTTTGTGCTGTGCGTGTGTTTTAGTAATGTTCATTTAACAGTTACTTAAATTAGTAAATTTTTGTGGAGTGACATTTAAATACTTATAATAATTGTGACTCTCGCGACACGAGTACAAACTTATTATAAATTTTTTTTTTTTTCAGATTCTGCGACATAAATGTGTTATTTATTAAAAAAAATTTAACACTCATAACTTTTAAAAATTATATTATTGTTTAGGAGTTTTCAATTTTCCAACTGTTACACGTGTTAAATTCTACGTTTTATTTTGGAGGAAAAGGCATAAGTGACGTGGATATATTAAACGACATCTTTTTGTTTACAGTTGCAAAGCATATGCCGTGTTGAGTAGTCGTTGTTCTTTTCCGGAACATGAAGCTAGAAAAAATGTCAACTTGCCATATTTTGTATTTACTGCTCAGCGCAGTTTTCATCCTAACGGATCGCGTTTTCATATATACACTAAATATTTCTGTAAAAAATTTCCTAACAATGCGTATACTTAATAAATGTATAATTTTCAAAAAGAAAAACTCTATTCGGCGTGATTGTTGCGTTATGATTTACATATATATTTGATTATGTTTCTATGCATACATGTGTAAAAAAAGTATAATTATGATGGTTCAGAACTTTGTGGTAAANTATATATTTGATTATGTTTCTATGCATACATGTGTAAAAAAAGTATAATTATGATGGTTCAGAACTTTGTGGTAAAACTGACAATAGGAGATCTGAGGGTAGAAAGAAACAACTAATGTAAGTAAACTTGTGCCTGGAAAGGGTGTTGCACAATACAAAATAACAACTAACAATGGCTGAGCAATACCGTTAATACGCAGCTTTCGGTAGGTACGAGTACAAAATATTGTTCAGCACCGAGCCTAAAGAGCAAAGTGGCTGGGACGCATTGTGATGTGCGACTTTCGCACACGTACTTTGTCACAGTTACTTACTCCCGGCGTTATTATGCTATTTTATACAAATCGCTGATTTCACCGGGTATAAGGTTATAAGGGTTTTTATTTGTTCCTGCCCACACATGCGGTGGTAGCAATCTGGACATTGAAGTAAGATGCCATTTGTTTAAGTAAATAAAGTAATGTAATTATGTTACACATTACATTATTTAACAAAATAATAATTATATGATACAATCATTAAAAAAAATTATTATTGAATACAATATTTATATAATTAATTATTATATGATACGATTATTATATAATTAATATGTTATGTTTATATCTTTACTGATTATGTTATTTACTAATAATCCATTATTTATATCTCGTTATTTATTTTCATAATGTTATTATATTATTATTATTATGCAATATGTATTCTTTATATAATAATATAATTTCGTGATGTAAAGTATTGTCAGTTGAATAATACTTATTTAATTTTGTATAAAATTATATAAATGTAACTAAATTATATAAACAATTTCATTCAATATACATACACACACATTGTTGATTCCCCATTACGACGATTCAGTTCTCGGTGGGAATGCTCCCGGATTTTTTTCGAATATATGTAAACGTGCTTGTGATTGGTGGGTTACCTCAGGTTATTGCCCTATTTCCTCCGCCGTTTCCTTTCGACGCTTCTACACATAGTCCTCTATATATAACTGGTCTGTGTGGAACAGCCGGCGACTGCGTTATCTCCATATATATATAATATGATATAAATACACACATATATGAACGTACAATTTATATACGTGTTCATTAACTGATTTGAAAACTTGTTTTCGACCTGTGGTCTAAAGTAAGACGCCCTATTAGGTATAGCTGAAATAATAATTTCCTTTACCTTGAATATATTTATTAATGATGGCTCTGAAATGACCTTGCAATGAGCTAATTCCCCGGGACATAAAATGAAGAAAATANACTGAATATATTTATTAATGATGGCTCTGAAATGACCTTGCAATGAGCTAATTCCCCGAGACATAAAATCAAGAAAATAATTTCATCCACTTAGTATGAATTAGGAAGCAGATTATTTATGNTAATTTCATCCACTTAGTATGAATTAGGAAGCAGATTATTTATGTAGTAGATATTTGAATTCATAAAACAATCTTATGTAGTTTTTGAGAAAAAAGCCGTTGTTAAAATTTTTTCAGATAATAACATATAAAAACCACAAAATCTCTAAATAATAAAATATAGTTGTTTAAAATTAATAATATATTATTGTTTAAAACTGTACAATCAATATTTTAAAATATAATTTGCCTTTATTTTTAAATATACATTTTTAAATATTATCATAGGAATTGTTGTTAAAATTTTGGATTTTTCATGATATATAAAAATAAATATTATAGACTGGTACATAAAATTACCTTTTAATTTAAAAACAGATGTGTAACTTTTTTTTTCTTATGTCGTATATGTTTATAATTTTTTGCGAGTTGGCATATTTTTAATAAAATATTATAAACTTTACGAAATATTGCTTTTTCTGAAAGTTATCGGCATCCAGATATGTTGTTAACCAATTTAACATATAAAATACATTAAATGGTTCTAACTGGGTTATTGATTTCATATTTCGTGTACACGCGCACTGCGAGACTTTTCTATAGATAATGAGCNAAATGGTTCTAACTGGGTTATTGATTTCATATTTCGTGTACACGCGCACTGCGAGACTTTTCTATAGATAATGAGCCGTACGTGTTTTGGTTACATGAAATCGACAAAATATCGCCACGGTAAAAAATACAGGCATTGTTTTTCTCTTATTTTCGCGGCTCGGAAGCATTACTGGTTTTCAAGTNATATCGCCACGGTAAAAAATACAGGCATTGTTTTTCTCTTATTTTCGCGGCTCGGAAGCATTACTGGTTTTCAAGTGAGTTATTATAGATCAGAATCTGAAACGCGAATTGTATTTTAAGCTCCTGCGCTAAGCTCCTTTGGTTTTCAGCTAATCATGAATTAATTTCGACAATGAGTACGCAATGTCGCCGTCTGCCAAGGCCACTAAGTAGAACGCAGATCTTCAGAGGTATGTTAATTATTTAAAACAGTTTAATATTTTTGAGCCAATTTTTTTTACGATTATCATTTTATACTTTTTTTCGTGTACGAATGGTAGTTACCGTTCTCTGTCTCCGTCTCCATTATGAATTTTTTTCAAGTGCGCTTATACGAAGGTTTAGCAATCATTTAAGTATGAAACTTCTGGTACAGAATACTTAACATAGCATAATTAAATATATTCGTTTTTACATCATTAAATGATTGTTCCAGCACTGAAATTCCTAGGATGCGAGTCGACGAGAGAAAGACTTCACGTCAGTCCAGTGCCTCACGCGTAAAGGCGACCAAACANGAAATTCCTAGGATGCGAGTCGACGAGAGAAAGACTTCACGTCAGTCCAGTGCCTCACGCGTAAAGGCGACCAAACATTCGACGCGTGTGCTTACGTCGCCCTAAGCGCTGCTATGATGTGATGCCTCGGAAACATAAAAAACCTCCAGTCGTACTGCGCCCTTTAACTTCCACCCCGAGCTTTATAATGCCTTGTAGGTGGGCTACAAGTGGCACAGTTAAGGCGGAATGGTTGTCGCATGGCAGGGCCGCAGAAAGGACCAACTGCGTCGACTACAAAATAACGTACCCTAGAGTAACAACGCTTCATATTGGGCTTCAGAATCTAATATAAGAACAGTACAATAGAAGGGAAATACATAAGTGATATCCTCCGCGTGTTTGGCCCTACTTTCCTATGTCGATAAACTGTAGTTCTGTTTGCCGTTGCATGCATTGTGCGACGAACCAAGTATCTTACGTTAGCTATCGCTCGTCTTTCTTGACGGCGCTCATGAATATAACATCATTATTTTTATTTTCAGCACATTACATAATTTTCCATTATGATATGAAGTAAACGTCTTGGGATGTGATGAGAAATGAGGAGCATGACTTTTGATAAACAAATGAAACAATTCGGTGAAATTTATATGATAAATGTTATGTTTCCGTATGAATATAATAATTGGACATAAATAATACGCTAAGTTACTGGTCAAAATAAATGTTCTTGTTAACAGAATGTCATGATCAATATTCCTTCCAAAATGTATTATTAAATGACCCGTAATTTCAATGTAGTTTGTGAGAACCAAGTGNTGTCATGATCAATATTCCTTCCAAAATGTATTATTAAATGACCCGTAATTTCAATGTAGTTTGTGAGAACCAAGTGTTTGTTTAAAAATAAATTGGGAAATCCCACTATTGAAAACAATAAACAATTTAGCGAATCATAAAGTCATGTAAAATAAATTTTTAACAACAAAGATTTCTAGTTAACCTTATTTTAACTACTCTAAGAAAACCCTATGCATGTTAGTTTTCATATTATTGGAATTTTCAGCAAGTTATCGTTGATATAATGTCAAAAACACAGTAAAACAGCCGTAAAAAAGATCATTGTTCTATAGAACAGTTCTGAGATCGACTTCAAAGATAGATGCGCAGATATATTCCACGGGTACTGACATGAAGCTCTTATGTCCAGTATCAAACAGAATGCATGCATGGCGCGTTTATGGACATCAAGCACTTCATTTCCAGTATCCAACAGAAACATGCATGACACGTGAACGGACATCAAGCATTTCATCTCCAGTATCCATCAGAATGCATGCATGCCACAAGTACGGACATCAAGCACTTCATTTCCAGTATCCAACAGAATGCATTCATGCCATGGTTACGGACATCAAGCACTCATGTTCAGCATCCAACAGAATACATGCATGCCACGGGAACGGATATCAAGCACTTCATGTTCAGTATCCAACGGAAGTCATGCATATGTATGGACACATACCAATGAACGTGTGACTTTTCGTTAACCACCCATTTTCCCGTTTACATTAATTCGTGTAGCCAATTGGAATCTTGAATCTGCTTTCAGTATAGTAACTTTTGTGAACATTGTTGTTTACAAGAAAACCAGGTCACGATTTGATACCACTATAACCTTTTTTATGTTAGCAAACATCGGTGCATATCTGTCTATGGAATATTTATTTGGTAGAAATGTTACAAATAAGTGTTTGTATTTTGTTAAGTTTCAATTGTCTATTTGGAAATGTAGAGACTACTTGATTTTGCAGGTTGCAAGACACTTACCTGTTTGTATACAGGTTTATTCTAAAATCATGGGAAAATCATTGAGAGGTGGTAGAGCTCACTAAATCAAACAATTTTTGTATAGGAATATATGGGCGGAAGTGACGCGTTGAGGCACAAACACAAAAACATAACGCATTAAAGGAAACATCAAATGTTCATTAGCAGCATACTTAATGAGTGATTCCGTACAGAAAATGTTAAAACAGTCGCTGGAAATGCATCCACCAACAGTCACGCATGCTTGGCGACCTCTACATATGGCGTGATTGGCTGACAATGGTGGCGTGCGTGAAATACCCGGCGTATTTCAATCTGTTCGTCAATCACTCCACCTACGCTACCAAGCTTGCATTACTGTCGGTGGTAGCAATTCTGAACAATTATTATAATCATTGCTGTAAAAAGGCATTTAGCGGCGATGTTGTAAATAAACAATGTGTTGCATTTCATGTGTTATTTTTGTGTTTGTGCCTCAACGCGTCACTTCCGCCCATATACTCCTGTACAATAATTGTTGGTTTTAGTGAGCTCTACCACCTCTCAATGTTTTCCCCATGATTTTAGAATCATCCTGTAATTTAAAGAAGAGTACTTCAAATTCACCCTGTTCCACTTGATTCACCCGCTCGATCAGTTTGTGTATCTCGTGTGAGTTTTGTTACCCATCCGCTAATAGTGATATTGGGCTTAGAGTCCTGGGAAAGACAGGAAACCATAAGTAGCATTATTTGATTTATCGCACGTTGGCGTAATGTTGCAGCGTAAGTCATTAGAGAGAATTTTTTGCATTGAGCAGAGAAACTAGTTATAAAAACGCGAACAAACGTAATTTTTTCATCGTTTTTCAAGTATTCTCTGTCTTTTTTTCAGTTTCCTTAACTAATTAGCATGTTAGAATAAACATGATGTACAACAATATTATGCCTCCGTTTATGATAAGATCACGACCACGGAGTTCCTCTGAACAGTCATAACAGTTACCTCATGCGATATGGAAATTTTTAATGTACGAGTGAAACAAAACTTTGATTCATCACCTATGCTTATATTATAAATTATTATACTTTTTACAATCGGAGCACATTTGACAGCGATGTTTCTGTAATGTGACATTCGTTTTAGGTCGATTTTTGTACGTGTTTTCACCTACCAGGTACATTATTAAATGATCCAGAAATTAACGTTATAGATAATGATAATGACTTATAAAAAGCATATGTTTGTTTTGACGCGATGGTTTGATTCAAATCTTCTTCAAAAAATCAATTTTTTATTAGCATCACTGAATCTGAAAGACACGAAGATGGTTACCTATTTTTTTTTTTCATCTATAAAACTCTTTGATGAAAGTCGCAGTTTCATCAGCAGGAGTCTTAACTTTCACAAATTGCGCTATGTTGCACACAATAATAATTAAAGTACGAAAAATAATGGTGTACCAATTAAATTAAGTAACGATAATTCTCAGCGCTATTAAAATTAATATTTTTTTGTGTTTATTATTTTTACTCGGAACGTTAATAATCGGTGATTGGGTTAGTTCTGTATAGTTTTACAAACAATAGACGATTGTAAATTACATAATTGAAATGAACAGGTTTGTGCGACTCTTAACGTCGTGGTCTAGAGAGCTGAGGCGAGTATGTATCAGCGCTGAAGTGCTGGGGCGGGGTAAACTCGCATGATTACCACGTACGAAATACAGGTTGTGTCCCCCCCGGGAATCGAACCCGGTTCGCCTAGGTGTCAGGTGATTGTTATTACTAATGTGCAGCACACCACGATAGACGAGTAACGGAACGTATGTCAGATGGGAGAGACAAATCAGACGAGTGGCAGACAAGAAAGTGCGAGAGAGAGGCTAAAACGTGATGCCTGCTGTTGTGTAAAGCGAGTAAAGGTGCGTGTGACAAATAATTTTAATGACTTGCTGTATTTAATGAGAACGGAATCGGACAGTAGACAGCTGCGATTAGTCATACAAATCGATCTACAAGNAATGACTTGCTGTATTTAATGAGAACGGAATCGGACAGTAGACAGCTGCGATTAGTCATACAAATCGATCTACAAGATTACATTGTTTATTTTAGCAGGAATAAGAATTTATTGAATTATAGAATGCAGTTATATACTTAATAATAGCTTACTCGATTCACAAAGGATTGTAAATTAGTGAGTTACATTAGGGCGTGGAGGAAAAATGCCCATGGGATATTCCTTGGTACACCTATAAATAAATTAGATAAAATAATTTTTGATATTTTATTTTGTTAAGACGTTCGTTAATACTCTTATTCACTGAAAATAATAATATTCATGAACCGAATGCATCTTTTATCAGGGAGTGTTAGTGCCTTTGTAATAATCGGAATATTTTGAAACTGTTGGATTGGTAAAGCAGTTCGTAAGCACAATTTCCGAGTTCCTGTTCGGCATAAATAATGAGGGTTTCATTTGAAGGCCTTAGTAAATGTTTCTACAACAAATAAACCGTATTCCGGTAAGTGCTTTGGCTTAAAAAACTACGTCCAATTTTATTACAAAATTAAATAATTGCGAAAATTGCCGCTTGAAAAAGTTTCATGACCCTGTCTTCAATGTTTGATACGACAAGACAAGACTTTAATTTTTAAATTACAGTTATCACGGAAATAACCATACGCCTTCCTGTTTCATTGCATTCATATTCAAATTTAAAAATTTTCAATAATTTTATATGATCAGTTTCCTACTCCATGTTCGTTTGTTGAGACGACTTCCAATCTGGATACTCTGAATAATTTAAATATATTTACCATGTATTGCAACGCATGCTAAAATATTCCCGGTTGGGTGCTTTGGGTGTCTTAAANAATGACTTGCTCTATTTAATGAGAACGGAATCGGACAGTAGACAGCTGCGATTAGTCATACAAATCGATCTACAATATTACATTGTTTATTTTAGCAGGAATAAGAATTTATTGAATTATAGAATGCAGTTATATACTTAATAATAGCTTACTCGATTCACAAAGGATTGTAAATGAGTGAGTTACATTAGGGCGTGGAGGAAAAATGTCCATGGGATATTCCTTTGTACACCTATAAATAAATTAGTTAAAAAATAATTTTTGATATTTTATTTTGTTAAGACGTTCGTTAATACTCTTATTCACTGAAAATAATAATATTCATGAACCGAATGCATCTTTTATCAGGGAGTGTTAGTGCCTTTGTAATAATCGGAATATTTTGAAACTGTTGGATTGGTAAAGCAGTTCGTAAGCACAATTTCCGAGTTCCTGTTTGGCATAAATAATGAGGGTTTCATTTGAAGGCCTTAGTAAATGTTTCTACAACAAATAAACCGTATTCCGGTAAGTGTTTTGGCTTAAAAAACTACGTCCAATTTTATTACAAAATTAAATAATTGCGAAAATTGCCGCTTGAAAAAGTTTCATGACCCTGTCTTCAATGTTTGATACGACAAGACAAGACTTTAATTTTTAAATTACAGTTATCACGGAAATAACCATACGCCTTCCTGTTTCATTGCATTCATATTCAAATTTAAAAATTTTAAATAATTTTATATGATCAGTTTCCTACTCCATGTTCGTTTGTTGAGACGACTTCTAATCTGGATACTCTAAATAATTTAAATATATTTACCATGTATTGCAACGCATGCTAAAATATTCCCGGTTGGGTGCTTTGGGTGTCTTAAAAAAACCAGAGATGTGAGTGAATGTAATCATAGACTTACCGATATTCTTTGCTACACGCCGTTCTGAATTCAATCGACGATAATGAGAGAGCGAACTGTAGGCGTTCACTAATGGAGCGTAATGATATTTGTCTATCGATAAATCGCTAACAAATCAGTGAAGAAATATAACCACAAGGCCAGTTTTCATTAATTTTTGTTATTTTTTTAAACAACTAGCAGATGACCCCGAGCACTAAACTACACTACACAAATGCAGAGAACAATGTAAATAATTTTACTTGGACACTTTTAAAAATGCCACTTAACGTACCACAACAGGCTTACAATAAAAACAATAACAGTCTAAAGTGATCGCGGTAAAATAAGAAATCAGAGCTTCGTTTGTAATAAGGTGGATCTTACAATAAAAACGACCAACTACCTGTAAGTTCTCTGCTTTTTCATTAACAGCTAGCACAAGTGATTAAGTGATATAGAAAAGTCTCGCATTGTGCGAATATCCAAAATGTGAAATCAAGAACAGACTCTAAAATCCTCAAATACTGTTGATGTTTTTTTCTATTTTAAATTTGTGTTTTTTTGTTTTGTTAAATAAGGTATATAAACAACACAAAAAACTAAAAATATTGCACAATAATTACCTTAAAATTAACGAAATATTTTCTAGAACTTTGTGATGTTGAAATATATATGTTTTGAATGAAAAATACTTTTTTGAAGCAATTAAATACTAGAGCTCTGCATAATAAAATATGTTAATTATAAAACTTTTTTAATATGTTTTAATTTTGTGGTTTTGGAAAACTTTATTTATAAAATAGCCAACAATTTTTATTCGAAAACTTTACGTCGTGTCAACTACTGCGGTATGTGATTGTTTCGTTAATTGCAATTTATATACATAAGAAAAGGTTTCTATGTATTAATGTACACTGAAAACACAAAATAACTGGTATATGCGTGCGTAAGCAAATAACAGAGGTATAGACCCAATCAGAGTAACACGATGCGGTCAGCNCAAAATAACTGGTATATGCGTGCGTAAGCAAATAACAGAGGTATAGACCCAATCAGAGTAACACGATGCGGTCAGCAGCGCCTATATAAGACAACAAGCGTCTGGCATAGTTGCTAGATCGGTTACTGCGGCTACAATGGCAGGTTATCAAGATTTAAGTGAAGTTTGAACGTGGTATTATAGTTGGCGCACGAGAGATGGGAGATAGCATCTCCGAGGTAGCGATACAATCTGGATTTTCACGTAATACCATTTCACGAGTGTACCGTGCATATCGGGAATCCGGTAAAACATCAAATCTTCGGCTTCGCTGCGGCCGGAAAAAGATCGTGAATGAACGGGACAGACGACGACTGACGAGAATTATTAAACGTGACAGACGTGCAACACTTTCTCAAATTGGCGCAGATGTCAATGCTGGGGCATCAACAAATATCAGCGTGTGAACTATTCAACGGACCATCATTGATATGGGCTTTCGGAGCTGAAGGCCCACATGTGTACCGTTGTTGACTGCACAACACAAAGATTTACGGCTCGCCTGGGTCCGCCAACACCGCCATTGGTCAGTTGATGACTGGAAACGCTTTGCCTGGTCGACGAGTCTCGTTTCTATTTGTATCCACGGACCCTACATGTGAACAGGGGACTGTTCAAGCTGGTGGAGGCTCTGTCATGGTATGGGGCGTGTGCAGTTTGCGTGAAATGGGACCCCAGGATTCATGGTGTGAATTACCTCCTGCATTGCTTCAGACATTAGCCGAGTCCATGCCACGTCGTCTTGCAACACTTCTGCGTGCTCGCGGGGGCCCTACACGATATTAAGTAGGTGTACAAGGTCTTTTTGGCTCTTCGGTGTATTTGTGAGTGCATTTTTTTCTTTGTTGTACACCATTAGACGGATTTGTACGAAACTCATACGGACGCCCTTCAGAAACCAACCTAAAATACTGTGTTAGTCAAAATGCGCTCCAGGCCCCCAATTGCGCCTGAAACTCCTAAAACTGATTTCGTGTATCTCACTTTGCTCTCCTATACACGGGAAACGCAGGTTGTTCTTCTAGTTCTCTATAGAACAAACACTATAGAAATATGTAGCAGTTCATATTCAGTTCTTGAATTGATATTTTGAATATTCACTCACACAGAAACCATTTCACAGCTCATAAAAGCATAATCTGAAGCAAGGTGGTGCAGTTGTTCCATATTAAGTTCTCATTCTGGATTAACGGTGTTGGATTCACGGTCCAGCAATTCAGTTTGTGAATTTCATTCCCTTCCTAAATCACTTAAGACGAATACTGTATTGGCTCCTTTATGGATGCCGTGGGAGAATACTTCTCATCTTCTGACATTTTGAGAAGTTCGTTTCCATTNACTGTATTGGCTCCTTTATGGATGCCGTGGGAGAATACTTCTCATCTTCTGACATTTTGAGAAGTTCGTTTCCATTTCCAATGAACTCTCTATAGACAACATACTAAGCAATAAATAAAAAAAAAAGGGAAATATATCTTACGATACTTGCAAATAAATGTACAGGAATGACACATTTTGCAACTTACTATCTCAGTTGCGAACGAATCGAAAATTCTTTCAAAGTGCTTTCATCCACAAATGCGTTTGCAGTACAGGTAAACCAGTTACTCTGAGGAGAGGACATTTATAACGAGTCTACAATAAGTTATAATGAGTCTACAATAAGTTATAATGAGTCTACAATAAGTTATAACGAGTCTAGAATAAGTTATAATGAGTCTACAATAAGTTATAACGAGTCTATAATAAGTTATAACGAGTCTACAAAGAGTTATAATGAGTCTACAAAAAGTTATAACGAGTCTACAATAAGTTATAACGAGTCTACAATAAGTTATGATGAGTCACAATGTTCACAATAATCGAAAAAAAAACCATGGCTACCAAAAAAGTAATAATGATATCGGAAACAGCCAAATACAGATCACTGGATTTTAAAAGGTGATAAATTGGTAAAATTCAGATGAATATGTATGTACTACTTGCAAAATAACTAACTATGCCATTAATTACAAACACGCAAAGGATAGCTTTTTTTATTAAAGCGCTGAAATCAGAATTTTTAAAATCATGCCATCCCCAAACTCCCACCTTTTTTTTTAAGGAGTTTACGTCCCAATCTTTGTTAAATTCTTCCATAAATTCTGTTTATATTTATATTTCCCCTCGTACTCTCAGCTGACTTATTCGACATATTTGAAGAAACATTCCTTTCCCTTTAAAATGAGAACAATTCTACAGCCAGTGCTGTTAATAAGAAGCACGACGATTCTCGGTATGTTTTCGTTACTACTTTCTCTCTTCATTCTTTGTGCTTTCATTATCCTCCTCTTGCAAATCATTTGTAACCTCATTTACTGACGATAGCTCAAGAATATTATTCTACAAATTATCCCCTATTTCAAAACACAGTTACAAAAATGCTATCGATTATACTACACATTATTTGGTGCCTGTGAATTATTTTCAAGAAAATTATTTATCAGCTGGTTAAAAAATATAATTTTGTTTTTTAGCTTTTCGTATATAATTTTCCGAAAAAACGTTATTGCATATGAGAGCGGAACTGTTTTGTAATTATGATGGCGGGCACTTCGGACGTCTACTATATCACCCCAATGCATATTTAGAATCATTTATTCTTGCGAAATTATATTTATGAGAACTTTATCATAATAAATGGACACTGTATTTCAGAAGACCGAAAACAAAGAGCTGAGGACGTCACATCACGAACACTTCTGTTTACATTGTAAGCTGTAAATACATGCATGGAAAATATTTTACACTTAAATTATTAGTAAATTTTAACAATTAAAAAATAATATAACTTTTTAAACATAAATTTTTTGTAACCAATATCAGAGTATTTTTAATAATTCAGAATTTTACTTGTGTTAACACTATAACACAGGCGATAAACGCATGCGTTTGAAATTTAAAGAATTTTTGTTATCCGCCATTATTTTCATTCAGGAATTCAAATTACTGCATTTTGTTCTAAATTTATCTTATGTGTAGAAACATTTTTAACATTCGTTTAGTAGTGTTTAGTTACAACCAATATTTAATAATTTACATCTTTCAAAAAAGCAAAGGAGTTAATCACCAGCCTTCTGGAAGGTGTAGTTCGCCACCACGTGCTCCGTGTCGTTCACAGGAATTTCATATTTTCCTTCCTGTCACCACGCACTTCTTCATAAAGGTTGTTCGCGATAAAGTGAGAACTTTTAAACTCAATCTTAGAAAAATGTAACTGCTTCTACCTGCATATATTTGTACGGGCGCTATGAGTGGCGTGCACCCAGTTCTGTTGGTAACGATATAGGGAAAGTAGTTCCATATCTTAACGTCGAATAAAAGTGTTAGGTAACCATTTGTAAATAATTTATTTCGCTTTCTGCTTTTCTTTTGATGCATCAAGGTGTAAAAGTGAATAGATTTGTAAAATATTTACTTCTATGACAATTTTACAGTTACANACTCTGAGGTTACAGATACGTAAGCATCCTGTCCGATTACCTGCACCCATTCTGTCCATTGTGCATTCCGACTGATGTGGACAATTCCAGCAGGACAATGCGACACTCCACACGTCGAGAGTTGCTACCGAGTGGCTCCAGGAACACTCTTCTGACTTTAGACACTTCCATTGGCCACCTAAATAACAAGACATGAACATTATTGAGCAATCTGGGATACCTTGCAACGTGCTGTTCAGAAGAGAACTCCACCGCCTCGCACTCCTATGGATTTGTGGACTGCCCTGCTGGATTCATGGTGTGAATTACCTCCTGCATTGCTTCAGACATTAGCCGAGTCCATGCCACGTCGTCTTGCAACACTTCTGCGTGCTCGCGGGGGCCCTACACGATATTAAGTAGGTGTACAAGGTCTTTTTGGCTCTTCGGTGTATTTGTGAGTGCATTTTTTTCTTTGTTGTACACCATTAGACGGATTTGTACGAAACTCATACGGACGCCCTTCAGAAACCAACCTAAAATACTGTGTTAGTCAAAATGCGCTCCAGGCCCCCAATTGCGCCTGAAACTCCTAAAACTGATTTCGTGTATCTCACTTTGCTCTCCTATACACGGGAAACGCAGGTTGTTCTTCTAGTTCTCTATAGAACAAACACTATAGAAATATGTAGCAGTTCATATTCAGTTCTTGAATTGATATTTTGAATATTCACTCACACAGAAACCATTTCACAGCTCATAAAAGCATAATCTGAAGCAAGGTGGTGCAGTTGTTCCATATTAAGTTCTCATTCTGGTTTAACGGTGTTGGATTCACGGTCCAGCAATTCAGTTTGTGAATTTCATTCCCTTCCTAAATCACTTAAGACGAATACTGTATTGGCTCCTTTATGGATGCCGTGGGAGAATACTTCTCATCTTCTGACATTTTGAGAAGTTCGTTTCCATTTCCAATGAACTCTCTATAGACAACATACTAAGCAATAAATTAAAAAAAAAAGGGAAATATATCTTACGATACTTGCAAATAAATGTACAGGAATAAAACATTTTGCAACCTACTATCTCTGTTGCGAACGAATCGAAAACTCTTTCAAAGTGCTTTCATCCACAAATGCGTTTGCAGTACAGGTAAACCAGTTACTCTGAGGATAGGACATTTATAACGAGTCTACAATAAGTTATAATGAGTCTACAATAAGTTATAATAGGTCTACAATAAGTTATAACGAGTCTAGAATAAGTTATAACGAGTCTACAAANATGAGTCTACAATAAGTTATAATAGGTCTACAATAAGTTATAACGAGTCTAGAATAAGTTATAACGAGTCTACAAAGAGTTATAATGAGTCTACAATTAGTTATAACGAGTCTACAATAAGTTATAACGAGTCTACAATAAGTTATAACGAGTCTACAATAAGTTATGATGAGTCACAATGTTCACAATAATCGAAAAAAAAACCATGGCTACCAAAAAAGTAATAATGATATCGGAAACTGCCAAATACAGATCACTGGATTTTAAAAGGTGATAAATTGGTAAAATTCAGATGAATATGTATGTACTACTTTCAAAATAACTAACTATGCCATTAATTACAAACACGCAATGGATAGCTTTTTTTATTAAAGCGCTGAAATCAGAATTTTTAAAATCATGCCATCCCCAAACTCCCACCTTTTTTTTTAAGGAGTTTACGTCCCAATCTTTGTTAAATTCTTCCATAAATTCTGTTTATATTTATATTTCCCCTCGTACTCTCAGCTGACTTATTCGACATATTTGAAGAAACATTCCTTTCCCTTTACAATGAGAACAATTCTACAGCCAGTGCTGTTAATAAGAAGCACGACGATTCTCGGTATGTTTTCGTTACTACTTTCTCTCTTCATTCTTTGTGCTTTCATTATCCTCCTCTTGCAAATCATTTGTAACCTCATTTACTGACGATAGCTCAAGAATATTATTCTACAAATTATCCCCTATTTCAAAACACAGTTACAAAAATGCTATCGATTATATTACACATTATTGGGTGCCTGTGAATTATTTTCAAGAAAATTATTTATCAGCTGGTTAAAAAATATAATTTTGTTTTTTAGCTTTTCGTATATAATTTTCCGAAAAAACGTTATTGCATATGAGAGCGGAACTGTTTTGTAATTATGATGGCGGGCACTTCGGACGTCTACTATATCACCCCAATGCATATTTAAAATCATTTCTTCTTGCGGAATTATATTTACGAGAACTTTATCATAATAAATGGACACTGTATTTCAGAAGACCGAAAACAAAGAGCTGAGGACGTCACATCACGAACACTTCTGTTTACATTGTAAGCTGTAAATACATGCATGGAAAATATTTTACACTTAAATTATTAGTAAATTTTAACAATTAAAAAATAATATAACTTTTTAAACATAAATTTTTTGTAACCAATATCAGAGTATTTTTAATAATTCAGAATTTTACTTGTGTTAACACTATAACACAGGCGATAAACGCATGCGTTTGAAATTTAAAGAATTTTTGTTATCCGCCATTATTTTCATTCAGGAATTCAAATTACTGCATTTTGTTCTAAATTTATCTTATGTGTAGAAACATTTTTGACATTCGTTTAGTAGTGTTTAGTGACAACCAATATTTAATAATTTACATCTTTCAAAAAAGCAAAGGAGTTAATCACCAGCCTTCTGGAAGGTGTAGTTCGCCACCACGTGCTCCGTGTCGTTCACAGGAATTTCATATTTTCCTTCCTGTCACCACGCACTTCTTCATAAAGGCTGTTAGCGATAAAGTGAGAACTTTTAAACTCAATCTTAGAAAAATGTAACTGCTTCTACCTGCATATATTTGTACGGACGCTATGAGTGGCATGCACCCAGTTCTGTTGGTAACGATATAGGGAAAGTAGTTCCATATCTTAACGTCGAATAAAAGTGTTAGGTAACCATTTGTAAATAATTTATTTCGCTTTCTGCATTTCTTTTGATGCATCAAGGTGTAAAAGTGAATAGATTTGTAAAATATTTACTTCTATGACAATTTTACAGTTACANTTTCTTTTGATGCATCAAGGTGTAAAAGTGAATAGATTTGTAAAATATTTACTTCTATGACAATTTTACAGTTACACTTAACCGAGGGATGAATGAAGTGATGAGTCCCATGGCAATGTTAATTGTACATACGGCGAAAGAATGCACAACGTGCATACAAGTGGGGGCTCACTTTACCGTGACGAGCCTGTACAAGGATGTGCCCTGGCCTTGTGCAGGCGTGAGTCACGCAAGCCGCCGGCAGGCGACAGGAGTCCAGCAAAGTGNTACAAGGATGTGCCCTGGCCTTGTGCAGGCGTGAGTCACGCAAGCCGCCGGCAGGCGACAGGAGTCCAGCAAAGTGGGGGAGGACGGTGCGCCGGCTTGTAACGTTATAAACAAATCTAATAGGTGGTCACTAATCTCAAGCGAATAAACCATCTTGCGAATCATCTGTTAAGGTGGCTGTCTTGTTGACATAGGTGTCTAATTGTAAGCAATTGTGATTTTACTAATTAAAAGAATGTATTGAATATTTGAATGAAAATATTTTTGCAGGACCGGAATGAAATGAGATATTTTGATTCCAATTTATAAATTTGGTTCTTATATTATAAATAAGGTAGTTTAAAAATGTTAATGTCAGCAATAATCGCTGTAAGTATCCCTCTGTTTACGAATATTATTCTTCTGTAAGTCAGTGATTGAAAATATAGTGGCAATGCTGTATCATTTATGAAATGATTGCCGCATAAAAACTTTATATTCACCGCTTAACATTCTGAATAAACAGATTATGCGCGAAGCTTGTATAAGCTATTTTCCACAGCCATCACAGCGCTTCCTTAAAGCCGAATGTTTCCTTGTACTAGGGAAACNCATCACAGCGCTTCCTTAAAGCCGAATGTTTCCTTGTACTAGGCGTTTAGGCGTTTCGCCTAAAATAGGAAAAAATCAAATAAATGCATATCCTAGAAGTACGTTATTGAGATTTATAATTGCAGGTAAATTTCTTTGTAGGCCTTAAAACCCCATTTTTGGTTGAGATCAAATTACACACCACTACGACTTCTTCAACGTGGCTGAAATATTCCAGAGTAAGCGAATCGTTATCGCCCGTTTCGCAAAACAAATAATCACATTACACTGAAAATACAGCAATGGAATCAAATATGGTCTTTTAATACGGTTCCCACGACACCTAGAAGCAAATGTTTTACGTTTTATGAATGGTAAGGCATTCACTAACGACGACTTTGTTAAGAGGATAGCTCGAGGAAAGATTGGTGGAAGAGATCGATATCCAGTAAATTGAAACAACACGCCAAGTTTTCAAACCAACGACAGCAATTATAAATAAAGTGGTGGAATACGAGGAAAATACGTAGTAGAAAAGTCACGATGAACAGTGAAGAGGAGGTTATACTGGCCGTTCCTCTTGAGAGATCACAGCAAACTAATGGTACTCTATATTAGGCTGTGCACGATGGCGTTATCAATGACAGGGACAGGAAGGCAATTGCTGCATTACTTCTTACAAAATTATCAGCTTCTGAGGCGATAGTGTGTAGTATCTCAAGTTAATAGGCTGGATATACTTTTAAACGTCCTCAGTAGTTATGTCTGTTACTGGTGTGCATATAAATAAATGCTATTTTGTGGCAAGAAAATTGTATAAGTTTATTTACAGTCAGCCAATTGCATTGTTTTTGGTTCATGGTACATACTGTTACATATGGAATCAAGAGCCTGTAGGCCTTCGTTATTTTATATTTTTACGTAACACTCGTAGCTAAATTGCCATCCCGTGCTACGACCGCCCAATCGGTGGGGAAGAGGGATCATGGCCTTTTATCGCAGGTGGCCCAGCCATGCACCTGAAATTACTATATCCAAAGCCCCAACCTGATTCACAAATACGGCCGAGATCACCCTTCCACAAGGTTCTGAGACCCTCGCCCTCAGGTACCAAGCGTGTGGTCTGGCCAGGGTTCTGTCCTAACACCTAGTGTCTTACCAGGACACAACCGGAGATGGTGGCCGCTCACCACCCGGTCTTTCTTTGAGAGGGGGAATCTCTCCAGACCTCCTCCAGCATACAGAGTTAACCACTGCCAGCACGAGTCCAACCTCTAGCACTCGGTACACCAGAGAAAACCTCTGGTGGTGCCAACCCGACCAGCCTGTGCTCCCACCTATTTGCCATGGCACTGGTGGGTTTTCAATGTCCGACCACCCCACCAGCCACGCCCACCAGTAGAGATGGGCAGCGCGCGATAGGCTCTGAATGGAAGATTTCCTTCCTTATCAAACTCTGTAGTTCAGGACCCGTAGGTCACAGAGTTCATCCAATTTGTATCACCGTCTCCATGCCATCGCTTCCATCCATCCACTGGCAGCGTGAACTTTGATCGGACACTGACCTTTACCAGACTCTAAATTTTCTTCACCACAAAATTCCAGTATTGGACCCCATCGGCCTGAATGCCAAGTGGTCCAACACTCCACCAAGTGGTGGGGCATAGGTACCAACTATCGGCCCAAGCCATCACGGCAGATATCTCTGACCAGCCACCAGGAAACTGGTTCCCATAGGGAGACGGGTGGAGGAGTCCAGTTTGCGAAACCAAGGGGGGCACGAGCAGTCTTGGGTCGCCATGAGTGAATTGAGACTATAAGAGACTCATCACCCACCCTTTCGAGGGTAAAATGCGGTAACTAGGCTTTGCTACTATAGCATGGTACTGCCACACCAGCTCAAACGCCCGGAAACCATCCTCCAGAGGGAGTCACAGACCCATATCCCCCGGTTCTTGATACATCAGGCAAGCTCTGAGCGCAGTTAGTTAATATGTCTTTGAATCCCGGATATTCAATTGATTTGGGTAAGGTTTTGTGTGGAAGCCACCTTCAAGATCTAACTTTCTTGGTAAAAAGGGGGTCAAATGCGCTTTTGAATGCCTAACAAAACAAAAAGGTTTGGTAGAGCTTATTTAATTCTCTTGGTTCTTGAATGCGTGGCAAATCTGTTTTAGTTAAAATATGGCTCACACGTTTTACTGAAAATATGAATAGCATCAATTTGTTCGGTATATTTTCGANAATTTGTTCGGTATATTTTCCATTATTTCTCTTATAAACAGAGTCCGCCACTTGGAATGTTCTCTATTGGCGTCGTTTGGTCATAGAGGGCGTGTTGTATTTTGGCATATAACTTAACGTGGCCGCCGAAAGGTGTGCAGAGCTCCAACAGAAAACGTTTTATTAAAAAACCGTCCACCGTGCCTAAGTGAGGTCTGCTTACGAATAGCACTAAGAAGCGTTACGCGTCCATACATGTTTTTCAGTGCCTCTATTTCTCCTAACAGGATGTTTATATGATAGTGAAAATGATTCAAACAGGCGTTTTCACGGTAATTCTTAGGTATGAACATTCCGGTACAAAACATTAAAAAATAATAGGGACGTGTATAAAACCTTATTTTTATTATTAGCTCATTTAATGGTAGGTCTCCGCTGAAACTCTCATAGTGGCGCGTTATCGACGGCAAGACTGCACGCCAGTTTAGTGCTTTGCGCTTAGAGGTGACGAGAGATTTGATTTTACATGTCTCGACCACCCCTAGCGCTTCCATACTGTTAGGCCTCAGACGTGCAAAATTCCTTGAACAAGGTAGCCACCTTAATACTTCAGATAATATCTGTGAATATATATTTGACAATATCGGTGACTAGAAATGTTAAAATATTGGGCGCTAAACTTTGAGTTGAGATCGGCGGTTAAAGCGAGGTGTTGAGTGCCGTGAAGGAGAAAAAATACGAAGAACTAACAGGGGAGGAATGCAAGGACGGGGGAAGCGGGAATGCCGCTGTTAATCCCACCGACCAATTACAACATACGTCACGTTTCCCATTGGACGTTGAAGGGGAAAAAAAGAGCACTTTCTTTTGGAAGAAATAGATTTAAGAACATAACACATTTCTTTACAAAAAAGTTGTACACGGTACACTTGCAGTCTTTCACAGCAAATAACAAAAGTAAATTTCTATATAGACTGTTTACAGTTTATTAATCATTTTTGATAGCGCTGCTTAGTAAATAATATTCTTTCATTTTATCCTTCCGCCGTAGGGAAATTTAGCAACGCCATGGACGTCGTCACTTTGTCCTTGCGTCAATAAAGTGAATATGTCTACGCTTACAAATGCCCAGTTAATGGGCAGTAAATTTTTTCAAAGGTTAATATCAAAAGCTCTTACTTTATTGTGAATAGTCTATCGCTTGAGTACTGATTCAGAACAATTTTGTAAAGATGATAGGTGGGGGGCGGGTGTCCGTTTCAACTTTGGCCCTCAGCGGGAGATACTATCTGTGGGAGACTGGTGTTACGCGGCTCTGTGATCGTCGCAGATCCCATTGTCTAGGATATTCCGTCGTCGCCACGTAGTTTGGGCTGTCAGCGGCAGGCAGGACATGACGTCTGTGCTGAACAATGGCCGCAAGGGCTTCGCGTCAGATTCGCGAGCTTGGACACGCCGCCGGCAACAGACAGAGAGGGAGGGTTGCGAAGTCGCCAGAGATCTAGTTGTCTTGAGTTTAGCTGACCCCTTCCCTCCTTCTGTCGAGCCTTTTCCAATCGCCACCTCCAGCTCCTACCGCACTACGTCATTAGTGTACAGTCACTGTAACACTTCAGTGTTCAAGCATTTTTGCAAAGGTCATCAGCCCTGGCTGTGTACTAGTCCGCGGGTGGCACGTGTAGAAATTACAATAACTTCAGGTACATAGAGATTCAAATATAGAGCATACGATACAGATTTTTGTAACAGAATGCAACCTTTCGTCACTTTAAATATGTTCCGAACACATCAAAAGGAATAAATATTTCATTCGAGACATGAAAGAGCGTTTATATTTCACAAGTAAGTTCGCGGGGCGCATGATATGAAACAGCGAGCCTCTTGTTGAGAACCACTGCTACAGAAGGAACGAAGAAGCGTTGGCTGCTGTTCGCGGTATAAGCGCTATTAATGAAACATTTGGAAGAAGTCACTGCCCGCCATAGGTGCAGAGTACAGACCATGGGGGAAAGGAAGGAGAACGACTGTCCTTCCAATTTTCCGCCAGCAGTGACGTTGAACAATAACACCACCCCCACCTCCCCTGCTCGGAACCCCCTTCCATGAGTGCTCGACGACAAGTTCAGGGTGTTTATAATAATAAAAACTTATAATACACTTCCAGCTCCGTTATTTACCAAATGTAATATTTTTATTATATTGTATTTTACTACATTTCGGTATTGTGTTCTCTTAAAAATGTGAAACTCGTGTTTTTTTATATATTAGCATACATTAAAATAATTGTAACATTCGTCCTTAACTTGAGGCACCAACATACAATGCCCGCTAAGAGAGAGATAGAGAGAAAGAGTGATAAAATCGTAATGAACGTGGTTGTCGTTACAGCAAGTTTGAGACATGCCCTCTCTGTGGAAACAAGTCGGTGCTAAGCTACGTGTACGAGGTGATCAAAAACCAACACCGACAACACTTAATATGTCGTGCGGGACTGCTAGACCGAAAGTTTTTCAAGAGGGGACACATGTCAGGAAAGTATGACTTGGGTGTTGTGAGGTGACCAAGTTTGACGACACTCCGGATATGGACATAGTTGTACGTTCTTCACTGTGTCACGAAACTACCATCCCACCCAACAAGAGAAGTCATTTACAAAAGGGGTTAGAATTGTCAAGTACCTACTTGATTACAGAGGCAACATCGGCGGGTCAGGATTGACGTTCATGGCTGTGTGCTCAGTTGTTCAGTCGCTGCGTGGGTACGGGTGATACGGTCCACCTCTGATGGCGCAGGAGTCTCATACACCATGTCTTTCATGGTTCCCCAAAGACAATAGTCGAGAGGTGTCGGATCTGGTGATCATGTTCTTTAAATATGAATGAGATATTTCAATCTTTACAATAATCTCTCTGAATCTTTAGTTAATGAGCCCTTATCTACCGGCGAATCAATGGGCTGATCTGAGATTTTACCGCCCGACCTATGCAATTCGCTTGGAAACACTATAAATCACTGTTCAATAAGTACATACACGCAACTAAAATTATGAGTAGAATTTTACTGATTCAAGTCGAGCAGTGTTAGAACTTCTGTAGTCCATTCGCTGATTTGGAGCATTAACTGTTTATATTTTTGAGAGTGTTTTTCCGGGAGAAGGCCTTCTCTTGAAAAATTATCGGTTTGCAGTCCAGAACAACATACTCAGCTTTGTCGATGTCGTTTTGAATCATCCCGTGTTCTGCATTGCACACTTCCATGCTGGCCCATAGTTGACAAACATTCATGAAAATAATTTCTAATTTGGCGTGGTACATAAGTTAATCCTAATGTCAGATGGATTCTACATATTTTTGGAAGGCAACATATTCGAAAAAGAGCCACTTCTTTTTTTCCCTTTTTTTTCACCTTTTTGAGCAACTGTTTTGCAATATTGGTGTATTTATGTCGCATATCTCGCACAGCAATGACATATAATAATTTTATGACATCATAAATAGCATGGCAGAAAAAGACCACTCTAATTAAATATAATTCCATGTTTATAATGAGAACAGTTTTATTGTATTTTTCTTTCTTTGTTTTCCTCTATTGACTTCCATGAAATTGTAAACTTCTATTAAACTCTATAGTAATAATTTATGTTATTTGCACCCTTAGCAAGCCAAGTGAATATTTATTGAGTTGGACTCATTATAGAATAAATTTGTAATTTGGCGAATCATTTGCATTCCTAACAATTATGCGTTTTCACTTTTTTAACACGCGAATGAAGTGATCATGTCCGTGAATAATAGTAATTTTACATATTATGGAAAAAATAAAAGGAAAATATATATTCATAATGATAGCGGAAGTAGAAAAAGTTTTTCATATATGAGATATTTAGTAAACAAACAAACATGTAATAAACAGGGATAATTTGAAACGGTTTCATTTGAAATGTTAGAACACACCATGTGCAGACTATAGCATTAGTTAGTTTGCTCGACGCCCAATGCCTTAGCGAGAACTTTTAAACATTGAGGGCGCCGTTTGTATGTTTGTATTGCTAGGAAAAGAACTCTAAGAAACACTGAGAAAAAAAATATCGCAGCTTTGTTTATTTAGAAAGATTATTTAATTTCAATGCTGAGAATGTGGTGCAGTTTGCCAACCGTCAGATATGCCTACCTCTCGTGTTGAAGGTAACCGAACAACTTCAGATAATCTAGTAAACATCAAATTGGAAAAAAATAATAATAAAAAAAAATTATATATATATTTTCAAAACCTAATTGTCCTGCATCCTATAATAGTTTAAACTTTAAGAAACTTGTTAATCTAGTAATACAGGTTACTTAATGTCGTCTTTTCACGACGAGATATTCAATGGGAAATCCGCATGGGGCTGTGTCTGAGAGACGACCGAGCTGGGTTTTACGTTGGCGGGTATTTTCTTTGGGATATCGGAATGAAATGAACGTTACGAAGTATGTAATTTGCTTCAAGGCCGCTGCTTAATTGGAGCTTTGAGTCTGAGAAGCAAACGAGCGATAAGGGCGACCCTGACACGCGTACATAGTGCCCCGTCACCCGTACGTGCAAGACTCTGAATTGGCGTGCAGCGTTCCCGTCGTGCTGCATGTAGCCGTGCGACTTTCAGCCGTGTATTGTTGGGAAGTCAGAAGGAAAGTTCACTAACGTCCCTACAATAGTTTCACATGGTTCCGACCAGTAAATCATCAGATACAGCAGTGTCAAAAAGCCGTTTTTAGCTATGTCGGAGGTTTCGGGAATAACATTTTTAATGTGCCTGATGTATTTAGATTATTATTCGTACCTCGTCTGAAGCGTGTATGCTTTTCGTACATCGGTGTAATTGGAACACGTTTAGTGGTTTCGTAAAAATACGTGGATTTCAAACACTGTGTAATGCAGTCCAGGTAGACGGTGCCCTTAATGGCTAAAATTGACTGATCTAGACGAGATATGTTGTTTAGCAGCAAAATCAGCGCGCTGGCACTTCGGAGTCGCTAGATATCCTGCCAGGACATTCTCGCCACCACCTGAAATCTCCGCACAGCCACCCTCACCTGGTCCATTAGCGGCGCCAACTCTACGTCACGCTCGCATCTTTGTCGTACGCACTATCGAACGAGACCACACTTATTACATTCGTTATATTAGTCACACAGTTACAGTGACGGAGGGGATCCCCCTGCAAACGTTAAATAGCCGTTTTAGTTCCGGTACTCCATGTGTCGGTCCGGTTTTAAAAGTGTATTCACGTCAAACATTATCAGACAACACTGATTCTGTCCAATTGAAACTCTTTGTGGTGTTATAATGCTCACGTGTGACCAGATACTGCAATAGTGCCCGAGATTGAATGTAGATT
>NQII01010070.1:3564-41406 GCA_002778355.1 Clitarchus hookeri
TCTAAAGTTTAAAGGGGGCGGACTCACACATACTCAATTTTATAAGGCACAGACCGGAAAGTGGTCTCAAAATCCTTTTTTTACTTCGCAAAGTAGGTTAGCGAAGGCTTAAAAAGAAAAAATTTCCACACTAGAAAGTGTATAAAGGATAAATCGTAACTGCTCCAGTCATTTCACATGGTATAATAGTTAAATACACTTTATAAGTAGNGGTATAATAGTTAAATACACTTTATAAGTAGTAAACCTGGCCGTGTTAATACATTAACGAATATAACACTATATAGTGAACTGAGACGGTACAAAATATTCTATACTACTTGTCTCATAATATGGAGTTAAAGTTGTTTAGAAGACTGCAAGCTTACTGCGCTAGCAAATCCAAAAGTGTAAATTCACGTCCACTATCTCCAGGGTAAATTCCAAAAGTGTAAATATATCATTGGTAAAAATTACGCTTTTTTATTTTCATAGATGGTTAAATATTAATTTAAAACCTTACTAACCAACATTGCCAAAAACACTGTTTATTCGTTTGCATTTTGCTTGTAATAACACGTCATGCCAACATACTGCCGATGCTGTAAAATGCCAGTAAATCTTTTGTTTTTGTGTGATTGGCTGGACATTGGTAGTGTCCAACTAATAAAATTATATTGTGCCAACATAAGTCCAAGTGTAATTTTAATGTTTAGCAAATGTAATTTTTCTTATGTTGGCACAACCGAAAATGGCTTGTGGGGAAGCTAAATGTGCTGAACATAATTTTTACCTATTAAACGCCTATAAGGTTATTCATTAACGATAATTATGAATCTCGACTATCAGTTAGGTAAGGCCTAACTTTCGTATGTGTTTTGCAATGAATTACGTCACTATGAACTATGGGAATGTAAAAATTGTAGGGACAGTGTAAAGCAAGATGGCGGACGTGTTGTGTGCGCGAGTGTGTGTCGCTAAAACGTGTTGTCTCGATCGGGCAAATAAAATGTGAATCCAAGTAATATTCGTTTAACATTTTAGTGTTCTCCGGAACGGATCGAGATGCAAGCAACCGGACGTGTAATCACGGTCTTGTGAAAACGGAATTACGACAAATTGTAAATGTAAACAACGGTAACAATGACAGCATCAACAAAATACCAGCAACTCATCTTTTTTGATTATATGGTGGACAAAATAAATGAATTTGATGCTATTCTACACGAAGCCAACAGTGACCCCGAGAAGATAGAAGAGTTTGCGATAGCATTTGAGGAAGTTTCAGAAAAATATAATGAGCTCTTAGCCACCTTCTTTGCTTTGTGTGCAGTCCAAAAAGCCGAAATACGAACAGTTCAGGATTTGAAGGAGGCTTTTGTATATTTCGAAAAGCTTTTAAGGCAACTCCGGATAGCGCATAGTATATGTATGAACTGTTAAAGCATCTCAATTAGTTTCACAGGAGACATGTGTTCGTGTAGTTTTATTGTCATTGCCGCTGCCTACTTTCTCGGACAATAGGGCTGAGTGGGCTTCCATTGCGGAGCTTTTAAAATTCATTGTGCATCAACACTCTTCGCTTAGTAACGTGTAGAAGATTCACTATCTCACTGTTTGTCTGGAGGACGAGCAGAGAGAATTAGTATGTAACCTACCACTTACAAATGAGAATTATGACGTGATTTGCTCTTCATTGAAAAAAAAAAACTAATCCTTGAAGGTTACAGATACCATTGATGTTCAGATAATTCTGCGTTTACCAGCTGTGTATGACAACTTCACAGAAAAATTTACACGCTTTATCAGTACAGTGGAAGACAATTTTCATACACAAAGGGCTGATAATTTCCCTGGCTTGGAATGGAACATTATTGAAAATTTTGCTTGATAAGCTCGATGTGTCTTTTTGCAAAGCCTTCGAAATATCGATAGTGCAATATATCCCTTCATGTCGTGTTCTTATAAAATTTTAGGAGTGTTGTGCTGTTGCAAGTGAAAATGTACAGCTAGTTATCTCTCAGGATGCATCTATCATTGCTGAGGGCTTTGTAAATCTAACCTACAAGTCCCAATTCACTGGTGAGAAATATAGTGGACTAGATGCACTAATTGCAGTTGAAGGTGTTGCAAGTTGTACATTATGCAAGGGAAATCATGATCTACATAAATGTTAGAAGTTTATTTCAAAACTAGTTGCTGGCACAATTAACTTTGTTAAAGACCTGTTACTTAAAACCCCGTCATAGTGCCCAGCGATAAATGCCAAAATTCTCTTACAATAAGTGGGAAAAGGAAATTCATTCACTACTTCACTTTTCCCAGGAACAACAATGTGATCAGGGTAAAGAGCATGCCTCATCTTACAATGCTTCTGTTAATAAAGTGCAAGCATTGCACTAATCTAGTGAGAGTCAACAAACCAGTGTTTTATCGTCAACTATTCTTGTCCATGTAAGAGAACACAGATGCCAGTTCCAGGTTGTGAGATCCTCTCTGGATGCGCATCGTAAACTTAATTTCTGACAGAGAATTGTGTGCAGCGATAAGTCATAAAGCGCTATCGTGAGTGTGTGTACATTGCTGGTGTTGGCCAATCTCCTGTGCCAGTCTCAAGAGTTCTGTTAAACATGTGGATTCAGAGAGCATTAATTTTGACAAAAAGGCTACCATTTTAACCGAAATAATTCATACTATGACATGTTCAAAAATTGCAAACAGTTCAGTAAAACATCTTTTAAAGTTTGCAGATCCGTCTTTTGATATGCCTGGGAAGGTTGACATGCTCCTGTCAGCGGACATTGTTAGCGAAGTAATAGTAAGAGTTAAATATCAGGTCAGTCAAACGCCTTTTATTCTGCATTTGGCTGGATAGTGACTAGTAAAGCCAAATGCGAACCACGTTTTAATCCACTAGTGCCACTTTTGATTAGAAAAACTAATCCGTATGTACAACTGCAAATGTTTCGCGAGTGTTAGGAAGTTCTATCAACTAGCGTGATGTCTGCAGATGACAATACAGGTGAAGAGCACTTCCTCGCAATATATACATGCACCGCCGATGGAAGAGACATGCTTCTGCTTCCTTTCAGGCAAGGGAAACAGAGTAAGGGTGAGTCATTACAACCAGAAATGTTGAGGTAAAAACACTTTGTGAAAAAAACTTGAAAAGTTACCAGAGCTGCCTATGGAGTTAAGATTGTGTTTAAATAAATATGAAGATTTAAGCCATATGTCACGTCTGATCAGATATGTGAGCTCAAAACAGATCCATTCAAGAACTTTGAAGTTGCCAATGTGATCCCTCATAATGCAATACTCAAAGAGGCCAGTTCAACAACTAAAGTTCGAATAGTCCTCGATGGATCGGCAACAGTTGCAAATGGTTATTCATTGAATGACTTGCTCTATACTGGCCCTAAACTTCAAAGAGATATTGTGAATATAATTTTAAACTTTTGAATCATGCCTGTTGTTTTCACCGCAGACGTTTTAAAGATGTACCGCCAAATTCAAATCCATCCAAATGACTGAAATTACCGGTGTATACTATGGGCCGCCGCTCTACAGAAGAAAATGTGAGTGTTTACCAGCTGAACACTGTCACCTATGGACTTGCATCTTTGAACTACCAGATTTTGAGGACTTTACAGCAGTTGGCAGTTGATGAAGCTCATAGATTTTCTCAAGCAGTGCAAGTATTGTGAAGATATGTCTCTGTTTATTATTTAGTTGACTAGGTCCAACTCTCAAGAAGAAACTTTACAACTGAAGTTGGAGCTTGTGTCTTTGCTAGAAAAAGGAGGTTTTGAAATGAGAAAATGGTCCTGTAACAATTCCACTGTATTAGAAGATATTACAATTGAGCAACATGATATTCTCAGAAGTTTTAACCAAGTCATAAGCCCACCAATTAAAGTGCTAGCTGTTCACTGGTGTCCCATAACTGACAAATTCACTCATCATATAAATTTACTGCAATTATCTATTACCAAACATGGCATATTATGAACCATTGCAAGGTTTTTTGACCTCTGTAGTTGGGTGTCGGCGGTTATAGTGAGGGTCCAAATTTTGGCTGCAGACTTTGTGGCCACTGGATTTAGAGTGTATCATTTAGTTCCCGAAGAAATTACACATCAATGGGTATATTTCAGATCATCGTTTACTTTCCTTGCTGAGGTGCGGATTCCTCGATGTTTCAATTCAAATGATGGTTACAATGTTCAGTTTCATGGTCTATGTGATGCCACTGAAAAGGCATATACTACTGTGATATATCCAAGACGTGTTGATGCTTATGGTGCTGTCTCAACCCATCTGGTAACAGCCAAATCAAAAGTTACTCCTTTGAAAACCTGATGTGTTTGGAGATTGGAATTATCAGGTGCTAGTTGCTAGCACGGTTGTGGCAATATGTTGGTATCCTGCTTGGTACTAAATCGTAAATCTTTACTGTGAACATGTGCGTTTGTGGCAAATCGTGTAGTAGATATTCAATCCATTACAAGAAAGAGTATGGCACTATGATCTTCCATCTGCAACCCAGCAGATTTAGCATCTCGAGAGGTGTTATCAGACCCCCTGATTGAGAGTTATCCTTGGTTTCATGGATCTGACTGGCTGGCAGACTATGACACAAAATGGTCTGTGAACAAATTTGAGATGCCTGATGTAAAGGAGTTTCCTGAATGCAACCCAGTGCAAACCAGGGTCTTGGCAGTTCAAGGTAACAGAAATTAACTAATGCATTTGTTAGAAATGTTTTCTTCTTTCTTAATACTCAAGCGAGTAACTGGACGGGTTCTAAGAACCAATATTGCATTCACAAGGCAACTAGACTGCAATCATTACGTTTTCAGCATTGAGGAAATATAGTTAGCAGCCGTACACATAATTTGGATCAAGGCTGTACAAATACACAACTTTTCAGATGAACTTAAACTACTCAATCACAATGAATGTACTGCAAGCCTACGGAGTTTGCTTCTGTTCCTTTACACCCGTGGAATCTTCAGGGATGGTGCCCGACTGCAAAATTCAGCATTGCCCGAAGAGACCAAACATTTAATGTTACCTCCTGCAAAATGTCAACTTTCAGTCCTTATCGTCAATTATTACCCTTTCACCTACCTTCATGCAACTTGTTTCAAAAAATAAGTTACTGACATAACTAATAAGCCTACTTTCCTCAACATGGGTGCAATTGATATTTAAATAATTTCTTAAATGCTGAGTTGGTAGAAAGAACTTGACTTGTCTTTGAAAGTAATGACTTAAGAAATGAAACCAGAAATTAATGCAGCAGTAGTGAGACAATTTTAAATACACACGTGTGTTACCCCGGACTTTTAATCCAGAAAAACTCTTACTATAAGCTAGCATGCGATCCACTCCATAAATAGAGGTCGGATACAAAGCATGAACTTCGGATTTAATCAGTCTTATTTTTCGAATGATAGGGTTTACTAACCCAACATATTTACATGGGCCTTTATTTTGAAAATAGGTGACTGGGACTCTTACAATACGTAAGTTTGCATGGCCTACATGTGTGAAGAATTTGATAGGAAAATGTTGTTTGGTCCCGGAGATATTACATACTATTTTTATTTTCTTATTTAATGCTATCGTACAAATGTGCAAAACAAAAAAAAAAGATTATTTATACGTTGCTTCTAATGTATACTGTTTGCATACAAATCTTGGTTGTTTTTGGTTTAATTTTTTTATATATGTTGAATTTATCTAAATGATTTATGAATCTGCCATTTTAAACATTGTTGTCTATCCCATTTAAATCATGAAAGTTTACATGGACTTCTGTAGTATTTAAGGTGTGCAGAGACATGGCATAAAACGTCCATCAATTTCATGTGGCGATCTTCATAAATCTTCATAAATGGAGGACAAAAGTGTAATGTAGTAGCAGTTTTAATGTATGAATACTGTCAATATACAAATTTCTATTAAAATATATTAAATACTTTCGTAAAAATCGCTCACAAAACTAAAATTATTATATAGCCACCTTTCTGAAAATAAGTGTATCCTAAAAAAATTATTTTATTATTATTGCCTACCACAGTACAATATCTTCGCCAAATTATGTAAGAATGGGTTGATTATTTCACAAGATACGAGATAAAATCATAATTTTTGATTGGTAGAGCTATCTTAAAAAATGGCAGAGAAATGAGGGTCCGCATAGACAAATTTTATGGTAGTAATAGGAACTGCCAGCTTACAAAGTTACGATGGAATTTATTTCATAGTTTCGACAATATTATATTCTAAATTAAAATGTCTTTATGGCCACCATTTTGAAAATAAGTCTCTGTGATGCCTAAAAAATACAACTTAACATCATCTGCATCAGTACTAATTGTATGCTTAATTTGGTAGGAATCGGTTAATTATTTACTGAGTTATGACATCATGTCTTTGTTTATTCGTATGGTGTTATCTTCCAAAGTGGCTGACAAAAGTGGTGTAATTGTTACTTTCAGTGTACAAAATTTGGTCGAAATTGGTTAAATAGTATGGCATATTACTAAATAAATGTAATACATTTGTATAGCTCCCATTTTGAAAATAAGTAACTAATAAATTTAAATCACATACGTTTACATGGTTTACCATAGTATTTCTTACGTGCCAAATTGGGTGAGATTTAGTTGAATAGTTTTCGAGATATATTGTAAAATATTTATTTTTAAAATGGGCGCTATTTTCCATAATAGCAGACTGACATCAATATCCATCTAAAAGATTAATTCTTACACGATATTCTGCAGCAAACAGAATTTGTTTGAAATTGGTTGAATTATTCAGAAAATTAGGCATATCACCCAATATATTTTAATTGCCGCCATTTTGAAAGTGATTGCCTGACGTGGTTAAAAATTGTAAATGTCAGGTGTTCTTACTAAGGTTTATACGTGTACTATGATTAGTGAAATTCGCTTGAAGCTTTCAAAAACTGAAGGGGAGACACACACACATGCACAGACACACAGTCGAACACACACATACATACACACTCATTAACACATACAGGAAAGTGATCTCATGAGCCTTTCTTTCCTTTTGAACATGGGCTACAATGGTAAGCCTCATCCATATGTTTCTCAACGTTTGCTACCTTTCCGGCTTTCAGTTTTTTGCCCATTGGCATTCCACTTTTTTTAACTACAGTTGGTCCCGTTGAGGCAGTTTCACTCTCTTCATCGCCAGACGCAATAGATACGAAACAAGATTCGACTGGATCAGCAACTTTAGAAGGTGTTTCATCTTCAATGTCTGCTAGAATCTCTTCATTATCGTCAGGTAAATTTTCCCGTCTCTGAAATCAAACCCTTATTGTGGGCATGTTGAAACCACGTTATATTAGAGTATTCATCATATTTGTTAAAGTTAGTGTAATAAGTCTAATTTAACTACAGTAAATTAACGTCATAATATAAATCCTGTTTTTTACATTTGCCTACGCAGGAAGATAACTGACTGAACATTGCTAAGCAATACGAACATCAGTGGGAACTTTCCGAGCTTTTTTGGTGCACTTAACGCGTAGCACGTCCTAATACAGTGCCCAATGCATAAAGCCACATAATTTTTCAGCTTTTAGGGGACCTTAAGTGTGTTCTTTTTTGGCTCTAATGGATGACCGCTATTTGTTGACATTTGTGGACACTGGATGCCGAGGTCGGATAAGTCATAGGGGAGTTTTCAATAATTAATCTTTTCTTCTCTAAAATACAAATGTGTCAACTAAAACTTCCACCTGATAGTCCTTCATCTGATAAAATACTACCATATGTCCTCCTTGCCGACTTATCTTATGACTTAAGTCGCCACATGATGAATCCGTACCTTGGTATCCTATAAAAAGGAAGTGTAGATAGACTCTTTAACCAGAGGTTTTGTCGTGCACGGCGTTTTATTGAGATCGTGTTTGGAATAATGGCATCAGTTTTCCGAGATTTAAGAAGACCAATGGTGTTAGAGCCCGAGAAAGTGAGCAATATTACTCTAACGTACGTACTTTTGGAAAACTCATGAGGAGAAGTCCATCATCAGCACGGTCTTATACTCATCCAGGTATGTTTGATGCTGAACTTGATTGTGAACTCATTCCCAGATCATGGAGAAACTACTAATGTGGGTTGACGTCCTTCATTGACATAAATAATGCGGCTAGAAAATCAGGAGAAATAGCTTATGCCATCCCCAACTCCTTTGCTGAGTATTTCGCAACAAGTGGCAAGTTATCTTGGCAAGACCAGTATTGTAAAGACAAGTATATGTGAACACTATGAAATGTATGTTTGTATTGAAAACTGTTAATCTCATAATCAACAAGAAGTTACTGATAACTAATGAGTCTGCTTTCCTCTACAAGGCTGCAAATAAATTTTAGTGAAGTTCTTGAAAGCATAGATGGTAGGCATTGGCGTCTCATTGACAGCAATAGCTTTAGAGATGAAACCAGAAACATGTGAAACATTACAAAGACAAATAACATACACGAGTGACATACCCAGGATTAGAGTTCAGAAAAAATTAAATTAATTAAGCTAGCTTGCAATCTACTGCATCGCGGAGGTAGGATCCGGAGCATCAACTTCGAATGAAATCAGTTTAATGTTTTGAATGAAAAGGTTCACTTACCTAAAATATTTACTCTGCCATCAAATTGAAAATAAGTGTCTGAGCCACAAAATCCATAAGTTTACATGGCCTGCCATAACGCTACTTGTGTGAAAAATTTGGTGGAAATCGGTTGATTGGTATCCGAGATATGGCATAAAAAACTTATTATCTTAAATGGGACTATCTTCCGAAATTACTTAAAAAGAGGCTCTGTACACGATGCATGTAATATATTATGTCAGCATAAAAAGTTTGATTATAATAGTTAAACTAATAAATATATATGCAAAATAAATAAAAATATTTATATTGACACCATTTTTTAAATCATTGTGTAACCGCATTTAGATCATGTAACTTTACATGGCCTTCTGTAGGTTTGCACAATTTTGTGTAAATTAGTATTATTATTCCGCAAATACGACAAAAATTTAGTTTACTCACCTGACACTACTTTGCAAAACATTCGGCAAAGGAGGATCTCTGTTTGCATATCGGTTGTATGGTCTTCGAAATATGTCATAAAACCTCGATTGATCATGTGACGATCTTCATAAATGTAGGGCAATTTTTTTATATATTAGTACGTTCGATTACTTTCATATAAAAAATATTCAAAGTAAAATTTAAATCTCTTACTTAGTTTCATAAATATAGCATGCCAAGCTAAAATGATTATATACACGCCATTCAGAAAATAAGAGAATAACATACGTAACACATATAAATTAATGTAGCCTATTGCAATACAACTTCTTCGCCAAATTGGAAAGAAAACGGTTGATAGTTTCCAGAGATACAGTATAATCACTAAATTATTTCATGTGGGGCTATCTTACAAAATGGCGGAAACTGTGGCTTCGCATGGACAATCTTGATGGATACAAATAAAACTATCAGCATACAAATTTAAGTCAAAATTGGTTTTGCATTTTCGTATATTGAAAATTTATAACTAAACTGTTTTTATTACCGCCATTTTTTAAATATTTGTGTCTGGCCCTCTCAAAATTTAAAATTTTATATAGCCTGCCATAATAATACTTTTTTGCCAAATTTTGCATAAATCGGTTGTTTTTGGGAGATCACTTGTTTTATATTTTTAAGTGATATATTTTACGAAAAGGAAGACAACATAAATTCCGTGTGTACACATTTAATTGTTGTATTATATTCTGCCATCATACAAAGATTTATTTGAATTAATTACATGATTTCGATGATATAACATACAAAACTAAAATAGCTATAGTGCCACCATTTTGAAAACGTGTCTAGCATACATAAAACATACCAGTTAAAAATACATATCGCAATACTTCTTGTTTGCCATATTTGGTAGGAATCGACAAATTGTCTCCCGAGATATGACAAAAACTTTATTTATTCGTGTGGCACTATTTTACAAAATAAAGAATAAGAGAGGCTAGGTGTAGAAAAATTTTATGTTTGTTGTATATACTCACAGCATACAAAGTTAAGTTGAAATTGATTAAATGGTTGCGAAGAAATGGCAAACTACGTTCGAATAGCAAGATTGCCACCATTTTGAAAATAATTGTCTGACATACTTGAAACACATTTTTGCATATCAACTGCAGCAGTTCTACTTGATTGCCAAATTTTGTGGGAATCTGTCAATTGTTTCCCGATAAATTACACATAAACATAATTTATTCTTGCAGCACTATCTTACAAAATTGCAGACAAAATTTGTTATTTTTTTATCTTATTTTATGCTTGTAATAGATAGTGTAAGCATACAAAATTTGATTGAAATTGGTCGAATGGTATAGTAGTTATAACAAATAAATGTAAAATATTTGTATGGCCTCTATTTAGAAAATATTTGCCTAGTAAAATTAAATAACTTGTTTTTGCTGGCCTATCATAGTATGTATTACGTGCCAAATTGGGCGAGAATTGGTAGAGAAGTTTTCGATATGTAATGTAAAATATTTATTTTTACATGCGGCATTATTTTTTAAAATGTGGACAGAAGTGGCTGTTGTTGAGCTTATTTGATGCTTGTAATACGGACCATCAGCGTACAAAATTAGGTTGAAATTGGTGAAATTGTATAGTAGTTACATCAAATATACCTAAAATATTTGTATGCCAACCATTTAGAAAATAAGTGGCCTTATAAAGTTTATTTAACTATATTTACTTGGCATAACATAGTAGTACTTCATACCAGATTTGAAGAATATTGGTTGAGTAGTTTTCGAGATGTAAAGTGAAAGCTTATTTTCTTCATGTGGCCCGAGTGGCAAGTAGCCCAACATCTCGGCAAGTGGTCGGCCTTGGTACCATCTGTCGGCCCAAACCACGTGGCAGATACCACTCTCCAGTCACGGGGACTTCGGCATCCCATTCGGAAATGGGTGGCGGTGTGTAATTAAACCCATGGGTGGAGCTAGGAGCCTTGAGTCGCAATAGTTGGAGAGAGGCTGTAAGACTTGCATCATCCACCATTCCTGGAGTGTGCGCGAGATACTGGGCCTAACTGCTATAGCTTGACTTTAGCGACGTGACCGCTTGAAGTACGTCTGTTCTTGCCTCGATGCCAACCAATAAAGATGTTCCAGAGGACGACCCAAAGACGTCGACGTGCCAGCCACCATTGTCAGCCTACATATCCAGCCTTTGGCAATGTGCAAGTAACAAAGATCGGCATAAAAATTAACAATCGTGGCTTTATAATTATAGATACCTGGAAAACCATTTGTCTCCTCGGAAGTTACTCTAAGATGTTTTTAATTATTGTAGAACCGGAAACGTAATTGAATAATTGGATTGGATTGGAAAAGGTCTTATTAAAGTTCCCCGGTGTTATGCCTGAAGGCTTATTAGGGGACGGCTTATAAACTAACTTATGAACTATCTTAAACTAGGATTCGAACCCATAACCTCCCGCACACCAGGCCAACTGCGCCACGGGAGGTTGGCGTGAAATGACTGTATGGCACAGTTGTGTTTCAAACTACACTGACGTGTATCGCATCTGTACACTGCTTATATGGACTGTAGAGAATGGGTGTGAGAGGAACAGTGGCATGAACAGTCTGAGTGTAAATACATAAGCAGTAAATCAAATCGCGCAGGTGTACAACAAAAATAACAATTATCTGCATTAGCTTAATACACTCTAAAAGACGTATTCAACTCACAAAAAAAACACACGCAAAGAACTCTGAGAATGATTGGCAATATATGTACTGTCCAAACTGCCAAAAAAACACATTCACATGTTGTAAAACATTAAATTATTATAATGTCATAATATTTCTAGTAAGCTATAAGAATTAAGGTAATAATTCAGTTGACTCTTGGCAGCATAGTAAGGTACCTAAAAATTCAAAAGATAAATCTATTAAGAACAGTCACTCACGTTAAGCTCAGTTCGCATTATCAGTAAATCTTATTAGTGCTTCGGCATAAGCTCATTTCATAAAATCTATCGGTAGATTCATTTTACACCCTCTTCAGAAGGAAGGGTGGACATCAGTTCAGGAAAGTTCAGTAGGACATCAGTTAATAAAAGTCTTGAAAAAATTATATAGTAATTAAATAAAAGCTGCCGCTATTTGCAAATTAAAGTAGGCGGTACTTAGCTGTGAATCTGCCTGGCAGCTATTCTGTAACATACAATCATCGCAAACCTATTGCTACGTACAGGCAAACACGTAGTTTTGAAAGTCAATGTCTCAAAAACATTTCTTCACGCCCTCTTAGATTGTGCCGAGTACACTCCTTCGGCCCCAGATATCAGCTTTACTGCTGTCTTGAAACTCGGATCCACTTAAATTCACACTTTTACATAAAAAAAAAANCGGCCCCAGATATCAGCTTTACTGCTGTCTTGAAACTCGGATCCACTTAAATTCACACTTTTACATAAAAAAAAAACTGAATCAGGCTGACCAACTAAAATCTTCAGGATTCAATATGTCGCCGTCAGTGTTTCAAAACTAATNAAAAAAAAACTGAATCAGGCTGACCAACTAAAATCTTCAGGATTCAATATGTCGCCGTCAGTGTTTCAAAACTAATCAATTTCCTTCTACAAAGTTTAATTGGAAATTTACGTTTAAATTTACCCCTCTTATCATTATGTCGTGGACAACGCTGCAAACTATTAAAACTGTCTACATTTATATACATATCACCTAAAAATGTGTAACATTACATCTTTAAAAACGCCGCATGAAAATATTACGTTACAACTAATTTATATTCTAAAAATATTTAAACATAACAAATTTGAAGAATTAACATCGTCAAGAAAAGTAGTAAGGACGACCACAAACTAAATATTTATCACATGTAACACGCGCGTAGCGAAACTAATTAACTTCTTCTGCCCGTATAACTATCATAACATTAAGTACGTAAATATATACATATTAACGCAANAGCGAAACTAATTAACTTCTTCTGCCCGTATAACTATCATAACATTAAGTACGTAAATATATACATATTAACGCAAATCTTACGCGATTGTGTACAATGGAAAAAACAAATAATAATTGTGTAGAAAAAATTAAATTACCATTCGTTACAGGGGTAGTTCAATAATAACTCCACATTAAAAAAAATTTAACATTTACTTTAATTATTGAAATGAATTGCTTGGCACCATCGTTTACAACCCCCTCCCCTTGAATACATCATGCTTAGAAAGTTTTGCCAATTTTAAGACGTAATTGTAGACGCGTGCCGAAAAAGCACACACCAGGGTTGCTATCTGACATTTGCTCAGGAAAGACTTAAATGCGCAGTTAAATTACCAACTGTTCACAATAACATTTTCATATCTACAGTGCATTTCCCATTAAAGTTTGGGAAGTTCACAGTAAATATTTTACAGTGTATATTTAACTAAAACAGACAGAAACGTAAAATGTATAAAAATTTGCGTTATCGCGTGCCTGGAGGCCAACATAGAGTTGATACTCGGGCTATCTCACCAACTGCATCTCCGTGGGAGACCTGGCAGAGTTTCCTCATCCCAGTCAGCTTCTTCTTGACGTCAGAGATCCGCTGAGTTGGAGCAAGTTTCTGCTCTCAGAGGAGCACAGGGAAGCAATATTGAGAACGATGGAGCGGAACTTCCGACAGGCTGTGAAGACGTTCCTACTCTGCAGTTCACAGGCTCCTGGAATGGGACTCGCCGTACTCTCTTTCCCATCATATTCTTTCATTCACGCTAACAGTTTTATATCAGTGCGACGTATCCCTCTTCTAAATTGCTATAAATATATATTGCTGTGTGTCTCAAATGTGGGTTATTTTTTAATTGTAAGTATCGGCATTAAAAATATCGCTCCTAAAAATGTCACACATGTCGAAATTACAAAAATTTCTGAATTGCAAACATTTATGGATCTACTGCCTGGAAAATACTGGAACAGGTAATGCAGTATTGCCGCTGTCGCGTAATGCAATATTTTGGTATGCAAATTTCGATTACGTCGCATTTCTGGTATTTTTTATATATATTTTATAACATTACTGTGTATCCAACCATACTTCGGGGGAACAAGACCGTAATGTGACAGAATTTATTTAATGTAATACTACTGATCAAATAACTTATAAGTACCAGTATTAACTAGCGAAAAAATCTGCACTAGAATATAAAGTTTTAGTTTAGTGTATAACAGTAAAACAAATCGATGAAGAATGATCAATATTTTGATAGTATTTGAATTTCAGTCATAACTGGTATTTATGAAACTACAACAATTTAGCATTATAATAAGTATGGATTAAAGATAAACATTTAAGTCTATCTACAAGAATAAAGTGGTCGTGGTGGTCTCGTGGTCGAACTACTCGCCTCCCACCTAGGAGAACCAGGCTCGATTCACGGATTTTCGCATGTAAAATTCGTGCCGAACGGTGCCGCTGGTCAACGGAATTCCTCCGTGATATCCCGTTCCCCTCGCCCTTGCATTCTTGCGCTGCTCCATACTCACCTCACTTCACCCTCACCAGCTCTCAAGACCTCGATGTTAAGAGCCGCTGAAATCTTTCCACTCCGCTCCACTACACTACAAGTATAAAGCATTTTCGACTAAACTTGCTGGTACAATTGATCGGAAGGTCATAATTAATACATATTTAAATTTGTTTTATTTATGAATTTGAATTCCACGTCAATATGGCATATAAACAAAAACATTTTATAAGTTTTACTTGAAAATTACTTATGAGATTTAAGTCCGATTTCAAGTGAATGTACACAAATTAATTTTAATAACTATAAATTGTATACCTGGACGGGGGAAATATTACTGCTAGGGAGTCAGCCTTCTATCATTATTTATAAGTGAGATACAAGTAAAAATATTAGTTTTTTTAATGGAGCCATATATTTATACGTCAAACGTTCAATGAATCTCGTTAATACCTATTTAAACATGTAGCTTTCTGTATACTTTCGTAACACGAAAATTGAATACGACACAGAAAGTAGGCTTGCTACTACCCCTTTGTATAACTGTTCATATGGGCACTGAGACGGGTAGAACATTGACATTTGATGTTCAAAATAGCAAACATTGGAATCGATACACATGTTCAGTCGCTTGATGAATGACATCACTGATACATCCAATGTTGGCTGCTGAAGATCATTACAAGCTCACACAATACGTTCCTTCACGTTCTCTGAAGTTGTTGGAATATCTCGATATGCAGTGCCTTTGAGGTGACCCCAAAGAAAAAAGTCCAGAGGTTTAGGTCAGGAGACCGAGCAGGCCACTTAACTGGTCCTTCATGACAAATCCACCTACCAGGATTTTTTTTGTACAGAAACGACATGCATACGCGCAATTATGTGCTGGGTTTCCATAGTGCTGGTACCACTTTATAATTATGTTCCTTACAGGTATGTCCTTCAGAAGATCAGCAAGAACTCTTTGTATGAAGGTGGCATACACCCTGCCTTTTCGGTTACCATTCATGAAATAAGGCCCTATAACCATATTGCCAACTATGTGACACCAGATGTTAACTCTCCATTGACACTGATGGTCGACATATCGACGCCATCGTGGGTTCTCGACAACCCAATAATGCATGTTCCTCGTATTCACTTGGCCTGAGTTAGAGAAAGACATTCATTCGTTAAAATAACTTATGAAAATTATTCTGGTTGGTGATAATTTAATTCTGTGCCCATTGACAGAATTTATATACGATTCTGGAAGTAATTTCCGTGCAATTAATTGTGTAAGTGTAAATGAAAGGGATTGAATGTATGACACTTAAAATGCGATGTGCACTCGTTTTCGGAATGCCAATGTCGGCTTAAAGTCAGTGTGTGCTAACATGTGGATCAAATGCTACAGCACGAGAACAGCAACCTCAGCAACATAATCTACGCGAGTCCTACGACGATTGCGTTGTTGTGGGTTCCTATTGCCCATTACACAAAGCTTCCTGACGAGACGGGAAACATCCTTCTTGATGGCGGGGTCTTGTCAGGGTATCGCTCTCTGTAGAGTTGCTCCGCCTGACTATCATTACGCCGACCTTCAACAGAATGGACGACGTGTGAGCAAACCAAACTCTCGATAATGTCGATAACAGAACTGTGTGTGTGTGTTTCATCTGCTGACTGACATTCTCCATAGATGAGCAGCATTTCTACCTTCTCATTGTTGGAGAACATTTCCGTTTCGACAACTCTTACCTTGTCATGTACTGTATTGGAATGTACATGGATGACTGATTGAGTTGTCGTCACGTCAGTGTGTTCCTTTGTGCCCTCTATGCGCCATATTTGTGGAATGGGGTATGCAACTCTAGACACCTGCTGTGTTTACATCACCTCTACATAAAATGCGAACTGTCGACGTCGAACTGTACTGTACCATGCAGTGTAATTGTGCCGCAAGGCATCACATTATGGGTCTTCATGAACCCTTAAGAGTCCCAATGTTTGTGACGTTTTTTAANGTAATTGTGCCGCAAGGCATCACATTATGGGTCTTCATGAACCCTTAAGAGTCCCAATGTTTGTGACGTTTTTTAACGATTTGTTTATTAGACTGGTATTCTGTGATACTTTTTTTCAATACTTCTTGACGAGATTCATTGAACTATTGAAGAACAGATGCATGATGGTATATGGGCTGACTCCCCGGCAGTGTTATTTCCCTCTTATATTTTCACAACCTTTCTAATTTGGAACACCGGTACGGCGTTATTGTGGGTGGTCAAGATAAATGGAACATCGGGTATATGTTTCTCAAGAATGGGCTCACTGGTACCGAACCTTCGAAAATTTTTTCGTGACATTTTAAACTACTACAAATGTACAAAATAAAAAAAATCCTAATTTCCTATGGTTATTGTACAGTCTTTACACAATAGTGTACTGCTATACTTACAGGTATGCCATTGAATTCCTACAAAATATTTTTGTCAAACACACAAACGAGGGCAATGCTAGACATCAGTTAGCATCCAGGAAACAAGAAACTGGCAAATTAGTACACCAATAATTGCAAACTCTCCAGCTATTAAGTATAGAATGTAATTTTCGTGCTGTCAGTGTTATTGANTAGTACACCAATAATTGCAAACTCTCCAGCTATTAAGTATAGAATGTAATTTTCGTGCTGTCAGTGTTATTGAGATTAAGTACGACTTCCTTTGTGACTTTTTTACGAATGGGCTAACACCATTTGACATGCATCAGCACCTCTTGGAAAATTATGTACCTACCCTCAAGAATGCTGTTCGTTTAGCTCGATTTCTGGAATCCACGCAGAAACANACCTCTTGGAAAATTATGTACCTACCCTCAAGAATGCTGTTCGTTTAGCTCGATTTCTGGAATCCACGCAGAAACAATCTCAGTTATATTCAGCTTATGACAAATTTATAAAGGCTCCCCCTCTTATTGGAGTACAGCATAATGGATCTGATAAGGCTTCTACGTCTACCTATGTAACTGCAGCCTCTATCCAANCCCTCTTATTGGAGTACAGCATAATGGATCTGATAAGGCTTCTACGTCTACCTATGTAACTGCAGCCTCTATCCAAGAAGGTGTTATTTTTTTGGATGCAAGGGGCAGCAAGTCTTCGATATCTATATAAGAAATGAGGGGCCGCCATCAGAAGTGTTCGCTTTGCCAGGCCCGTATGGTTTAGGTGTTTGCCCAACAATGCCTCCTGGTTTAGGAGTGTAACAAGTTGGTAGCTAATGTACAACTGACTTGATGATTGGATGACCTAATACGTTGACACATATATTAGCCCAATATTGTGTGTTTATTTATGTGAACCAAAGTGTCTACCAAACCTAACCTAGGTATTAATGTATTGCATAAGTTACTTCGTAGAAGCGTTAGTTAAGGTTCTTGATCCATTCGTAGTCAAGCATGGGCATTACAATAATTATATTCAGGATGCCTTCTACGACTACGTAAGATCGATGGAAGAAGGCTCTTTGGCCGCAGTTGACCTTACNATAATTATATTCAGGATGCCTTCTACGACTACGTAAGATCGATGGAAGAAGGCTCTTTGGCCGCAGTTGACCTTACATACACATGCTGGTACAATAATGTAGTAGAATGGCTCAACGATTGGATATNGGCTCTTTGGCCGCAGTTGACCTTACATACACATGCTGGTACAATAATGTAGTAGAATGGCTCAACGATTGGATATATATCAGTCATTCGCACAAGAAAAAAAGCAGTTGTATTTGTGGGGCCCCTCTAATGTGGGAATGACTACCCATTGCAATAGTATACTGCATAGAGAGCGAATCTTTGACCCCGATGTAGGTAAAATTCGTATTTCGTGACCTGGATGACAGATTTTATGACTTAAGAGCATTTGAGGAGTACAATCACGAACACCATTCTGACAGTTTCATTAAACGTCTATGCAAATGTGTGTCTGTGCGGCTCCCAGTTAAAGGTGGGGTAGGCTAAATAATTTCTCGGAAAAAACAGATTTGGTTAGTGTCAAATGACCCTCCAACCAAAAAGTATTGGTTTCTTAAAACGGTTACATTAGTGGAAGATCTATCCGTCCCTATTGGGAACGCGAACGGAGACCTGCAATCAAGACCGTTCCCTGTGACCACCATGGGGTGGACACTTAATAGTGTATTGCTGCCTGTATATCAACCCAGAGTTTGACACTCAATGGTATATTGCTGCATCTATATCCACTATTGGGTGGACATTCAATAGTATATAGCTGCCTCTATTTCCACCATGGGGCGGACACTCAATAGTATATTGCTGCCTCTATATCCACCCAGGGGTGGACACTCAATAGTATATTACTGCCTCTATTCGCCATGGGATGGACACTCAATAGTATATTGCTGCCTCTAGTCGCCATGGGATGGACACTCAATAGTTTATTGCTGCCTCTATATCCCCCCGGGGGTGGACACTCAATAGTTCTCTATATTGCTTCCTCTATATGCACCATGGGGTGGACACTCAATAGTATACTGCTCAACCTGCGCTGTAGTTCTTTTTGCAGCCACCAAGTGCTGGTAGTGTGGTAAACAACTGATGACGTTGTTTTGGTTTTTGTGAACTTTTTGAGAAATGGGGCATATTTTAGAGAAAAACTTCAGATCAACAGTGAAATCAAGAGTGTGGTAGTTTTAATTTGGTAATATTCTTAAAAAGTTAAATCTGTACAGCGTGAAAATACACTGTTGTTTAATGTATTTTAAGTGAAGAAACCATGGATCGTGTTTTAAAGTGCTGTGTTCTGGGTTGTACCGACACGGAATCATCACGACATNACCATGGATCGTGTTTTAAAGTGCTGTGTTCTGGGTTGTACCGACACGGAATCATCACGACATCGTTTTCCTGTTTATGAAGTAGACGTCTTTAATACTTGGTGTACAAGGATAAAGAACAATAAACTGAAAAGCAAACATCCTTTAGACGTTTACAAGGTATTTCATGTTTGTGGCAGACAGTTTTTACCANGAACAATAAACTGAAAAGCAAACATCCTTTAGACGTTTACAAGGTATTTCATGTTTGTGGCAGACAGTTTTTACCAGTATGCACAATGTCAGGCTCCAAGATACTCAAACACTGTTCTCTTCCTACAGTAGATTTACCTTGTAAATATATTACGATTGTGGTCAAGTAAGTTATTTATGATGTGTGTAAAGTTTTAATAGGCCANTAGATTTACCTTGTAAATATATTACGATTGTGGTCAAGTAAGTTATTTATGATGTGTGTAAAGTTTTAATAGGCCATGGTTGTTTAGGTAAAGGAAGTTAACTGTGAAATTTATTTCCTATATAGTATAAGACCCCATTTTGTACTAGGTTACATTCGTGTTAAAAGTGACTTTTTAACACAATTAAATCAATGGTTAGGTTTCCAGTTTTTTTATAATAGCCAGTTCACGAAAAAAAAATAATATTATTTGGTAATGTAGATAAAGCATAGAAACAACGAAGAGAATACATTAACAATAAAAAAAAATTCTTTTTATCTAACTGAGATAGCTTCTTAGATGAGTGTCTGATAAGGAAACAGTGTTTTTTCCCTTGATATAAAGTTGTACATAGAGCCCTTATCAGATTTTATTGTAGCTATTCCACACAAACTACCTGCTTCATTTATGTCTGTCAGGTCTAGGCTTCGCACGAGGCTGTGCGCTTGCTACTGTATTCGCCACGCCCCACACATTTGTGTGTATTTTTATAGTGTTCATCTGTATTTTTTGTAAATTTTGATGATCTTTAACTACTCCACAGTTTTCCTAGATACGTTTCGTACCATGTGATGCAAATAATGCATCCACCCAATTTTTTTCACGCTATCAGTTACTGCAGAGACGTACAATTTTTATTAAATTGGTTCCAGGTTTTTTAGAGGTACTCCTAAACTGCACAGTTAATTACCATAACATCTTTAAGAAATATCAACAAATAGTGTGAACAAACCTATTAGGAAGTGCAGTTGGTTTTTTAAGAATGCTAATTCTCTGCGTCACTATATTTCTGAAAGATGGCTAGAAATCTTAACATCCATTTTAACTTAAACTTCATGCTTGTTGACTTTCCAACCCAGTTTGAAAATATACTGTTTGTGCTGTTTTTTCTACTTTCTTTCAATTTGAGTTTATATAATTCTAAGTTATGTCGTAAAAGTGATGTTGGAGATGTAGGACTATTGGTAAATTATTTGAAAATAATAGTAAAGTAAATTAAATGCAATCTTTGAGTTAATAGTTACACTTGAACTACTGGTTTTTAAAGATCACATAGATTTTCAATTTTCAGGAATCAGAAATTTTTGTGTTATGTTTACAGATTTCAATGAAGTACTGATAGAAGAGAACTCATTTTTGTTCCCTTCGCACAACGTGAAGGATTTTGGACAGTGTAAGTAGGCCTAGTTCAGTTTCCATTTCTCACAGGAAGTATGGATGACAAACATTTAAACAGTAGAAATATTCGATTTAACATTCAAAAAGCTTAAATTTTGTGAGAATAAAATGAATTAAAAAATAGAGTGGTGTCAGCTGGAAAATACCCAACAATTGACTTATTGGATATATGTATTTAATTTAACATTTACAAGTAGACTACACTGTTTTAATAATTGTTTCATGTATTTTGTGGTTCTATGCAAATTGCAGTCATGGTATGATTACCTTGTTGCATGCTTTATTTTAGGTGAATGCCTGTTTTATGTGTGACAAACCAACCTAATTTAAATGAGCTAAAGTGGTACAATAACATGAGTTGATGAACAGTAACACATCTTATCAGCACAATGGTTTAGAATTTGTCACAGTCTCAAATTTGCACTTACGGGCTTGTAATAAACAACATTCACCGTACACACATTATGAAAACCACTTCTTTTACGATTTTTCCCTAAAAACAGCACAATTATAATATGAACATATAATTAATTGTCTGAGTGTAAATCGTAAATGCATTACAAGTAAGGGATTAAATAATGCAATTTTCACNATGAACATATAATTAATTGTCTGAGTGTAAATCGTAAATGCATTACAAGTAAGGGATTAAATAATGCAATTTTCACATACATTAGTTTCAGCAAAAAAAATAACATGCTTGTGGATGTAGTATAGCTTTTTGTCTTAAAGAAATATATTTTTATTGCCATTGGATTTGTTAGATGACAACATATGTAATAGCAGCCATTTTAAAAACATTGTGATATTCTTTTGTCTGCGATATATAATTGCTGTGAAAGTGTTTGTTGTACGTTGCATTTTTGGTGTTATTAACAGATAAAGTTACTGTCCTGTGTCTGCAGGCACTTCATTTTTTGAGGCTGAAAAGTGTAGAGCTGAAGAATGTGCAATCAGCATAACACAAGACAGTGCACGCACAGAATACCCAAGACAACCCACCCAGACAGTTGTATTGTATGACACTTCACAGCCAACACCGCCTGATGGTTTGCGCAACACAGGTGCGGGAACAACCTATTTTGACTTAAACTGTACAATTTTTGTGGCAGTGAAAAACTTAATTTTTTTTTTTCATGTTCTGTTTTATATATGACATTTTCATAAATTTATAACTTTTTGATTTACATCATAGAATTATTAAACACTTCACAAAGTTGTGAAATAAGTGTAATCGATTCTAAGGTTATTTATAGTGAAATTGCCTTAAAAATGAGTGGTTTTTGGCACTATTATAAACGTAAAATTAAATTAAAGTAAGAAGAGCAGATATTTGTGTCGGAAAAAATGTTTTATAGAATATTCCCCTATATTGTGTAGTTTATATTTGGGTTAGGATGTCCCGGTTAACTTTTATGATTTTTGATTTTTGTTACACGATAACTTATTCATTGGTTAGGATTCTGTGCAATAGAAAATAAAGCGCTTATTCCTGTGGCCGTCAGGCTCGAGGACAGTTAAGCTGCCCGAAGGCGAGAGCCACTCTACTGCAAACTGGCAATACCAGCTTCACTGCATTGTTTTGGAATAAGACCAAGAGAATACATTTAATAAATTTCTGTTAAATGCATGCAAACCGAGTGGGTTTGTATGCAATTAAGTAGGTGGCACCACAAAGAAATTGAAAATACAAATTACTTAATCCATTATATGTGCAGGTCTGCCTCAGATATTATAAAACAGNGCACCACAAAGAAATTGAAAATACAAATTACTTAATCCATTATATGTGCAGGTCTGCCTCAGATATTATAAAACATAAATCGAAACTAGCCAAATATTGTGTGTGTAAATCAAGCTTACTTGGGGCACACACTAATAAACACAGTAGAAATTTTTTTAATATCTTGGACTCGAAATGATATCCTTTTTGTATAGCTGTCACATTTTGTATGTCTCATTTAATTTTAAACATTAAAGTGCAAGTTTTTATAAAGTTTGTGCTTTTAAACTTTTACTTAAAAAAATTAATTTTTTTTATTCAAGTGCAGCATTTCGCTACAAATCACATTGTTCTTTTGTAAATATTTCTTTTGTAGATAAGGTTTTTATGAGTTTGCTTAATTCTACAATTTTTTTTGGTAATTATTAAATTTAGAGAACAATTGTAAATAATGGTAAACATTAAAAAAACCAATTTTTTCATACTACAAACGTAACTTTATCATTACCCAAAAGGGCGTTTATGAATTAGGCCTACATCCTAAACTATGCCATAGGGGGGAGGGCTATGAAAACCGGGGAAAATGTGAGGTAAAATCAGTAAACATAAACCCATAGGAAACATGAAAACACATCAATTTAACATTTGTCCACCCAATTTCTTAATATCTGTCCATCTAACTTAACCTAGCCCCACAATGATTTGATAACTATTTTACATTTTTTAAATAACCTTGACTTTTAGTGGTTTAACCTAACCTAGGATTGTGGAGTTTAAATATATCCTAGGATGTAACTGTTTTAATCTAACTTAGGATTTCAATAAAAACTTACGATTTTAATCTTACATAGGATTTTATGGTTTTTATTTAACCAATCCTCGGTTAGGTAAAAATGTAAAATAGTGATTTACACATAGTGGGCTTCGTTAGGTTAGTTTGGACATAAATTTCGTGGACATCCTTCGTCACATCTATCACCACCAGTCAATAAAGTAAAACCTCTGTAACTCACCTATGAGCAGGGTGGATACACATATTTGGCCGCCATGAGGTAGTTGTTTTTCATTTCAGTTACGTTGGGATACCTCCAGCCTAAAATACTTTAGGAAACTGCACATAACCTTCTGATATTTCTCACCGACATGTGATTGCCTAACCCGGCGACAACGACACCTGTGTACTGCCTTACGTGAGCTCTAAAACTGTGGCACGTTGACCGCACTTCATTTCACATGCAACAATCCCACGATCTAACAAAAATTCAAACAACATATGCCAGGACCGCATAATTTCACCAAATGTAAACACGTCAAGAGAACACCTGCCACGTGGCCGATTCACAACCACAGAAGCACATGTACTTGCACACTACATTTTTACGCCACTGCTGATCAGATAACCACTCTCACACAGCTGGCCAACTCTCATGAAATCTCACGAGTTACTGACTACTTCAGCGCTAAAACCATTTCACCAAGAAGTTATTTCGTTGCTCATATCTTTTAACTCTTATATAGTGATATTCCGTCAATGTCGGCCTCTGTTGTTGTTTACATTTGGATCTAAGTTTTGTAATTTTGTAACATTTCCCGATAACATTTCAAACTAACTGAATGCCCCGCTTCGTCAAGAAAAAAGGTATACAAAAAGGTATGACTATCGTATATATATATATATGGCGTTGTTTATTCCCTGTAACTTTGTTGCTTAATATAAATAATTACCAGTTTTCTATGTACTGTATGGGAAGAAGACTGATAAACCATACCAGTACATTTCGTTGAACTGTTTCGTTGTTGTTTTTTTTGCATAAATCTAACGCTTCCATGAATTCTGTAAACGTAAATCCCAAAAATAGTATATACATGGAAACTAAGCAAATTAAAGTAAAAGTATATTGATTACTCACTGACGTAATCTTGGATTTCCTCTTCTCGGCAATTTTAAAAATTAGTAAAAATTTTGACGAAAGCAGGGATTTTTTTGAAGTGGGAGAAGAGAGAGGGCCTCATGTTGAATATGATGTATGATTATTGGCGAATACAGCTTCAAAAACCAAGGTATTTTTAGAGTAAATACACAGTCAATAATAAATTCTGGTCATTATAAACGAATACATACTTTCGGAAAAATAAAGCAGGTAGAAGGGTTTGCTGGATCCCCAACAGTGTCCCCTCCCTATCCTGAATACACGTCTGTAAGGGAGTAAAAAATATAAAACCTTCTTATTTCAAACCGGTGAAATCATGAAACATTTTGACAGAAAACAGGTTTGTGTGTGTGTGTGTGTGTGTGTGTATGTACACTGAGGCGACAAAAGTCATGGGATACCTCCTAATATCGTGTCAGACCTCCTTTTTTCCGGCGAAGTGCAGCAACTCGACGTGGCATGGACTCAACCAGTCGTTGAAAGTCCCTGGCAGAAATATTGAGTCTTGCTGCCTCTATAGACGTCCATAATTGCGAAAGTGTTGCTGGTGCAGGAGTTTGTGCACGAACTGACTTCTCGATTATGTCCCATAAATGTTCGATGGGATTAATATCGGACAATCTTGGTGGCCAAATCATTCGCTGAAATTGTCCAGAATGTTCTTCAAACCAATCGCGAACAGTTGTTGCCCGGTGGCATGGCGCATTGTAATCCATAAAAATGCCATCATTGTTTGGGTACATGAAGTCAATGAATGGCTGCAAGTGGTCTCCAAGTAGCTCAACATAACCCTTTACAGTCAATGATCGCTTCATTTGGACCAGAGGACCCAGTCCATTCCATGTAAAAACAGCCAACACCATTATGGAGCCACCACCAGCTTGCAAAGTTTCTGGTTACCAACTTGGGTTCATGGATTCGTGAGGTCTGCGCCACACTTGAACCCTACCATCAGCTCTTACCAACTGAAATCTGAACTCATCTGACCAAACCACGGTTTTCCAGTCGTCTAGGGTTCAACCGATATGGCCACGAGCCCAGGAGAGGCGCTGCAGGCGATGTCGTGCTTTTAGTAAAGGCACTCGAGTCGGTCTTCTGCTGGCATAGCCCAGTACAGCCATAATTCGCCGCACTGTCCTAACGGACATGTCCGTCGTACGTCCTACATAGATTACTGCGGTTATTTCACGCAGTGTTGCTTGTCTGTTAACACTGACAATTCTGCGGACACATCGTTGGTCTTGGTCATTAAGTTCAGGTGGTCGGCCACTGCGTTGTCCATGGTGGGAGGTTATGCCTGAAATGAGGTATTCTCGGCACACTGTTGACACTGTGGATCTCGGAATGTTGAATTCCCTAACCATTTCCGAAATAGAATGTTCCATGTGTCTAGCTCCAACTACCATTCCACGTTCAAAGTCTGTTAATTCCCGTCGTTGTGGCCATAATCACGTCAGAAACCTTTTCACATGAATCACTTGACTACAAATGAAAGCCCAACCAATGTACTGCCCATTTATACATTTTGTACGCGATATTATTGCCATCTGTAAATTTGCATATTGCTATCCCATGACTTTTGTAACCTACGTGTATAATACGCTTTAAAAAATATATATCCACTTAAAATTGGAAAAAAACACATATAATTAGCTTGATTTTTGAAACATTGCATCTATTACAATAGTTATATAGATACTGCTCAATTGCGCAATTTTTTAAAAATACTTCATGAGTTTATCCAGATTTTTGTTATTTTGAACCCTCTTCCAATCCAGTACATCCATGTTTAATAAATTTCACAAGAATAAAATAATTTTTTTTTGCCGATATGAACTGTATAAATATTCACTGATGCAGTAGAACTCTGTTTTAACATTTATCAAGGTTCCGACGAAATGTCAGCCTTATAAAAGGGAAAACCTTATAAGTGGGTAATTTTGTTTTGAAAAAAATGTTTTTGACCAAGAGAAGGCAGCTTATCAAGAATGGAAATGTTATAAGGGGGTTGCTGTAACAGTGTTCCACTTTATTTATTTGTGTCGTATATATCACATTTAGGTTTTTTGTACAATATTGGGCAAGTACAGTTATAAGTAACTGAAATATGACCTGTTGTGACTGGAACACCCACATTTATGTAAAATGTATTATATAAAGAGTAAGAATGTTGGGTAAAGAATTTTTTTTTTCAGGAATTCGAGCAGCCCGCAGCACTAGTCTGTTACGAGCAGCCAGCGTAACGCGACGAGACCAGTTCTCTCCCAAGGCTAGTTACCTGTACATGGTGGCTGCCAAATGGAAGCGTCCGACTTGAGTTTTACCAAAGGAGTGTTGCGCTTTTCGGAAAAGACTTCGAATGGCAGAGGATGTGTGCAATATGCAGTGTTTTAATGAACTGGCTGCTCATGTAGATGATGCGACTACCAGTTCATCATGTCGCAAGTAAGGAAACAGAAATTGAAACATAGAGGAGGAAGATTCTCACTTCATGACAAGATTTTAGCTCTTTTATTGTACCAACATAGCGGCAAGGCGTACAGATTGATGTAAAAAATGTTTCATTTGCCTTCACAGAAGACGCTGTCTGAAGTTGCTGTCTTATATTCCATCCAACACTGGCATTTATCAAAGGGCAATGGAACACTTTAAGCAGACTGTTTCCAAGTTGTCTGAATTTGACAAATATTGCTGTCTGGTGTTTGATGAAATGGCAACTCAGCAAGGGCTTCAGTACGGTATGGCATCAGACAGTATACTAATATTTGAAGATTTAGGTGTTGAAGATAGAGCGCTTAAATTTCCTGATCACGTTCTTGTTTTTATGATCCGTGGTTTGAAGAAAAAGTGGAAACAGCCCGTGGCATTCTACTTCTGTGACACCACTACGAAAACTGCCCCACTGTGCAAAATAATTAAAGGAGTTATCAGGAGTGCTCGTTTATGTGGGCTGAAGGTTGCAGCCACAGTTTGTAACCAGGCAGCAATTAATTTTTTACTGGAAGAGACAAGACATGAGTGTTTAAGGAAGAGCATCGAAAATATATATGAGGTTTTTTTGTAGATGATGACTTTATGACAGGTCTCATTTATTGAACGGAATGCGCAACATTATTTATTGACAAAATATATTACATTGAAATGAAAGTTTGCACTCAGATGGCTTCTTGGAAACATGTACAGCAATTTTATGAACTTGATCAGGGGGACTGTGATTTATAAAAGTGCCCCAAACTGACAGACGAGCATATAGTGCTGGAAAAAATAAAGAAGAGGAAGGTGAGTAGCTGTGCCCAAGTTTGTAGCCAGCGGATATCGGCCTCCATGAGAGTGCTGGCCAAAGACGGGAGTTACGTTCCTGATTTGGATGTCGAAGCTGCTGATACAGCCGAGGTGTGCCGTTACGTCTGTTTCGCCACACGTAGACTTCTAGGATGAAGTAACAGGTGTTCTGAGAACTGCCAAGTGTTACAATAACAACGGAAAGGCGTCAGTTACACCATTCCACGCTCTTTGAAATATCCTTGGAACAACCTCAGTAAATGTGGATTCAAATATTTTTGTGTCTGAAATATCAAGCCGGATCAATTAGAAAATTTTTTTGTTGTGTGAGAAGTCATGATTGCCGCAATTTAAATATAATGTGTTCTTTTATCAGGTCATTCTCATTAGCAATGTCATGTCTCCAAACTTAGAAGGCCCTAACTGCAAAGAAATCACTTCAGCTGGAGCGTTAGATACTCTGCGTTCTTTTGTTACTGGTGGGCTTGAGGTCTGTGTGTTACTGAATGAAAATGATGCAGTTGAAACTAACTCACATGCCTCAAAGTTGTCTGTAACAAGCTTGCATTCCGGTGATATTGAAAACAAGAAAACTTCTTTTTCGGCTGCAGCGAAGACATATGTGAGTAGGTATTTAGCACGACAAATTATGAAGCGTTGTAAAGCGTGTAAAACATGCTGTGATAACTTGTCATCAACAGGAAACAAAGTATTTTCTAGTAACTGCTAGAGCATTTTCTCCCAAAGCATTATGCCACCCAAAAATCAAGTTCAGCGGAGTTTTTGCCCTAATTGCGCACAGAGTTGGTGGAAATTTTCCCTTCATGTGTCATCGCAGTGGATTGTTGAAACTTTTAAGTGCTCGGGTTTGGAAATTAGTGAATATTGGTTGTCGACAATGCAAGGAACTTGAAAACGGTTTGTTTCTTTCGCTTTTGAAAGACTGATACAAACGTGGTGTAAAAATGTAAATACAATTTTGTCTGTGAAAAGATGTACATCCCTGTCAGGTCAGTGTTCGCTTCTTTGGAGACACTGTGACCCAGCTGGCATACGAAGGTGTCTGAAGTACAAACGCAAGAAATAAATGTGACTTGCCTTCAGAACAGAATACATCGTGTTGTGGTACTGTGTATTTTTTTTAATAGTGTAGTGTTATACTGTATATACATTGCCTAACTGTTTGTTATGTAGTTAAATTTTTGAATTGTAGTCTTTTTGGAAGAAATTAATAATTGACATGTTATTCAGTATTGCTTTCAACATTTATAAATAGTTAATCATATCTACAGTGTTCAATTGTTTGTAATATGACACATCTTCTAAATCTGTTGTCACTTCTGAAGGAATAATTTTGTGTATGCTATTCAGTATTGCTTCTTCAGATATACAGATTGCAATTTTAAGACGTAAACGTGTGATGGCATAGAGTAAGTGTGGATCGCAGGTTGTGAGCTAAATTAGATGTTTATTTAACATGTGTTGTGATTGCAACCAAAGTATTTTTAATGAAAACTATTTGTGGATGGCGCACATATATGCTGAGTCAAGTCACAGTTGAATGTAATTTATTTGGAAAATGCAGTCCTATAGTGTTGCTATTCACATTATTTATTTAATTACTTCCAGAAATAAACTTCATATATGTTGTTTATGGTAAGGTGAGCACTTTCGAAAGCTTTAATAATATCTACTTTTCATGCCATTTTATACCTTTCAGTTATTTGTAAATTTCTCATTGCGATGGGCCTAGTAACTTAATCCGTGCACCTGTAGTGAAAAGAAAAATATTTTGGGGACATTAATACAGTGGAGTCTCGGTTAGACGTCACCCTTTTAACCGTGAGTTTCTGTTAACCGTCAGTAAACTGACACGACAAGTAAAATAATAAAATTGGATACAGGAAACAAACTTAATAAACTAAAAATGAAATAACTTTTTTCTAGCTTCATATTATATCAAATAAAGAACATTATTGAGTTGAACAATACGTTTACTGTACTGTAATACATATACGCAGTAAAAATACATTCTGTGCTGTGCGAAATGCAAATGACTCACTTTTGTTGTTTATGTACAACCTACATATGTACTTCGTAGAATCGTTCCGTCTTCCTCACCATCCTACCGGAATTCTTAGACACACATCCGCCCTCCCATTCCTGCAGTTAGTTCAGTAGAGGTAATCACTTAGTCAGCAAATCATTGTCCTCAGTTTGTTGTCAAAGTGTAATGTGTTTAAAAATGTCTGAGAAACGGAAACGTGTTGTATTGGGACTCTCTCAAAAACTTGAAATTATAAAGCGACTGCGTAAAGGAGAAAGCGCGACGAGTATCGCTCCGCTATATGGAATCGGGCGGACGATAGTCAATGATATGAAGAATGATGCAGATAAAATCGAAAGTCATGTTTCAAAAATGCAAACGACAGACGGAGATGTCAAACAAAGAAAAACGATGAAGCCAGCAAAACTGGATCAACTGGATACAGTAATGTATCAGTGGTTCATTCAAGCCCGCAGTCAAGGGATTCCAGGTGAAGAAAACACATCAATAGGTGAAGTAAGTGAATGGCTGGGAATTGATAGATTTGACGGAGCATTTGGCATATTAAATGATGAAGAAGTTGTATGAAGTGCAACACAGGAGGTAAAATGTTTAAGTGAAGAAGAGGATGATACACTCAAGGATTGCCCCAAAATAATTAGTCACAGTGACGGTGAAAACATGTTTTCCCAATGCATTGAATGGTACGAGCAACAAGAAGAGGCAGACGCTACACAGATATTTCTCCTACGTAAGATACGCAACACGGCAGCAACAAAAGCCCCTGGAGTATTACAACAAAGGAAAATGACAGACTTTTTTAGGTAGGATTATACTACTGAGCATATACATAATAGTACTGTATTCAATTTTGTTATCTGATCAACATAATAAACAGAAGTCTACAATATTTAATATCAAATACATACTGCGCTGTACATACTTCTATTGATTGCTACCTGTTTAAAATATAGTGCTAAATATTGTATACATTATTATCACTGGTATCTGTCGTGTCTTTGAGGGGGGGCTTTCTATTATCCGTCTATTCTCTCAACCGTCAGAGTGACGGTCCCGAGACTGACGGATAATGGAGACTCCACTGTATTTTTAAATTAAGAAAACATGAGCGAGAAAAGAAACGGAATGTAATAAAGAAAATAAAGACAACAAAACTGCACAAACAGTGCGCTTCTTTTTGCAAGTGCTTTGGGTAAAGCAACTGTTAGAGTAAAGAAGGTGCTGCCTCGTTCTCCAAGAAAGTGTTTAGGTTCTTGGAAAACTCTGTCACCAAAGATGTTTGGCAAATTTTTTAATGTAGCAGGACTAATAAATAATCAAAAAGCAGTAGTTCAAATAAAATGAAGAAGTAATGCCACCACAGATGAAACTATCCAATTAGTAAAAGATTTATTTTTAAGAGATGATATAAGCTGACAGCGTACTGGTCCGAAAGACTTTGCGACGGTCCAAACTGCAAGTGGCAAAATGCGGTGCAAGAAACACTTGTTGCTTGTGAACTTAAGTGAAGCATCCAGTATTTTCAACAATGAATTCAGTGATGTTTCTTTAGGGTATTCCAAATTCAAATCATTACACCCTGAACACGTGGTTGCTATGTCTCTTAAAGATCGGGGGCAGGGTGTGTGCGTAGTTATCATGGAAATGCTGAACTACTAATTGGTTCATTGAGGAAGTATGTTGAAAACTTAGCTAATTCTGTAAGCAAAGTACTTGCAGAAACATTATGCGATCAAAATAATATTCAGTGAATGTAACCTATGTAGAACTTCCAATTTATATCATTATTTTGATGAAATTGAGTGAAATGTAAATATTTTCTATTATAAGTGGGGAACAGAATGGAAGAGTTGTGAAGCAAGAAATATCTGCAGACAGTGAAGCAGCCAAGTCAGAACTTTACGCGCAAATGGAATCTCTTTCCCGGCATAGTTATAATGCTAAGAGACAACATACTGAATTACGTGCATTAAAAAAACAATTCCGTCAAATGAAATGATTATAATTATTCTGGAAGACTTTGCAGAAAATTACACGGCCAAGCATTCGTCTGAAATCATGCAGGCCCACTNCATAAACAATAATCTTAAATGTATTGCAATGTGTATACAGCAGAAAATTTCAGATTGTTCTGCCATAAATGTAAACATTGTATTTTCAATACAATGTTAAGAGTTATTACTGTTTCATTTAATTCTCTGCAAACTTAACTGAGAGCATTTACACCAGTTTTGGGGTAACATATAAGCAGTTAAAGAGACTCTTAATTTTTTTTCAGTGTTTTACTTTAAAAGAGTGTTGCATTTAGTTCTGAAAATATTTGCAACCTCCATTTATTAATACAACATTTACATTGGAATATATATGTTGTGTTCCTGAATATATTTTATACATATATATATTTATATATATATATTGACTGTTAGTTCTTGAAACAGTGAAAAACGTTTTTAGGAATTTCAAATTGCAGTAATGTCGTTTGTATTTATGCCCTTATTTGTGTACCCAATACTATAAATGTTAACAATTGCACATTGAGTATATGTTTGAAGTGAAATTTTTTGGTTATTATGTGTGCAAATGTGTAAGACTTTATTTAATTTAGCGTAAAAAATACATGATTTGAATTATTTGTTTCTATAAGAAAAGAAGTGAGATACTGTTGTAAATTATTATGTGTCATAGGTTGTGCAGTTGTTACTTTAATTGCTTTAGGATTGTTACATTTTGCATCTTGCATATACTGTTATATCACAGACAAACTTTCCTATGCTAAAACTGTGCTGAGTGCATCTTCAGGAATATAGCAGTTGTTTCATCTTGTTCTAAATAATGTGCATAATTATCTCTCCATTGAGAAATGTGAGACATATACTACTAATATAAGTACAACACACCATGCGTACGTATTGAAATAGGCTCATTGTACGGCAAAGTAGAATTGTTCTGTTTAAAATGCTATTTTTTTGGATACTTGCAAATTGACAGAAACTTGGTTAGAATCAATAACAAATAACTAATATTACATTTTTTTTAATTGTTTCAGCTACTAAAATATAATTAGGTATATTTCGGGTCATGCAGTTAAATTAAAATGATATATGTTGTGATTATTAATTATATATGGTAGCACTGCTACGAGATTGTACGTCAGACGGTTAGATCAATTTATTTTGGAAATACTTGAACATGGAGTACATTTCTATGTTTTTTCAATGTCATATTAGCTTTTAAAATGCAGTTGTGTTATTGCACAGCTAAAATTCAAGGCTTTAGTGATTAATTTTATTTCTGCACTGTATTTTTACAGGAATTGTTTCTCAAGTCCCTATCATAAAAGCAAAAAGAATGTATAGGGGAGAACCTTTCACACATCTGTGCTCCTCTAAGAAGCTTTGTGATACATTTGGAGTTTCATGCCAGCCTGAGAAGATCCTCTGTAGCCGAAGCCCTAGTGGGTCAGTGGTGAAGATCCAGCAGCTCTTGTAGACACACACTTTTGCGGCCATACTACTTGAATCCGTTCAACACACACTCAGTAGCACTTAGATAGCAGCTCCCCCTCCCCCCTTCCCAAATTCCTCAGCTTGGCAAACTAGGGGTGTGAATACACACACCACTTGTATCACTTTTTGGAGCAAATAGCACCAGTGAACTTTGTTTGCCAGCAGAATTCGATGGAATATGATAATAAATGCCATATATTGCAAAATCCATCGAAATTAAACATTTCTCTTTGGTTTTTGATGACATAGTTTTGTTTAGTGTGATTACAGATGTCAATTTTAATTTTTACATACCATATTTATGTTGTAATCCCAGAGCGGGTTTTGGAAGATGGCTGATAACCATGAAAGCAGCTTGTGTCTGTGTAACAAATCCGCCAATGAAAAAGCGTTAGTCAAAAGGGATACATTACTGTGTTTCGTTTCCTCTCCTTTCCAAAAATAAAAAAATATATAAAAATGAATCACATCTTGTTTCCCCTTGCTTTGCTATTTTTCAAAATACATCTCGCACATACCACAAGGAAGATTTTTTTAGCATATAAATATGTTAGAAGTGTAAATATTGTTGAGATGCTCAGCTCATAACAATAGACTTACCGTTTAGTCCTGTTTAGCAATTGTGTTACACTTAAAATACCTCGCAACTGTATACACGGGGTCGCAAATACATTTACTAATAAGTGGTTACAAAATTAACAAGAAGTAAGTTACCGATATAACTAACGAGCCAACTTTCCTCTAAATGTATGCAAATAGTATTGAATAAGGTATTAATCAGTGTATATTGTAGTTAGGCCTCACGACCTTCCTGACAGAGATATAATTAGAGATGAAACCCGAAACATAAGCAACATTAGTGAGACAATTACAATTTAACACGTGCCTTGCCTTGGACTCAAACCCAGAACACTATGTACTGTAAGCCAGCAAACAACTCTATTACAAAGAGAGCATTAGAAGCATCCACTATGGTTGCTATCAGTCTATTCTTAGATAGACAGGGTTAACTAACCTCATATACTTATAGGGCGGTTATTTTGAAAATCAAGTATCTGAGTATGTTTAAACATGTATGATAACCTGCCCTATGTTAGAACTAATTGCGTGCCAAATTTGGCGGGAATGAGTTTATTGCTCCCTCAGATATGGAATAAAAACTATATATATAGTCATATATATATACATAGTCTTATGGCAATATCTTACAAAAAGGTGGATGAAAAGAAGCTATGTGAAGACATATTAAATTTTTGTAATATATACTGCTCGCATACTAAATTAGGTTAAAATTGGTTGTACTGTTTTTTAGATATAGCATACATTGCTAAAATGGTTATAAACCTGCCTTTTAAAATGAATTTCTGAATTTCTTAAAACACCTATTCACATGACCTCTAGCTTGGAAAATTTGGTGGTAATTGGTTGAGTTGTTCACAAGATATTATAAATAAATTTTACTTTCCAATGCGGTTCGATCTTATAAAAACGTAGACAAATGTGAGTTTTTTATTGACATATTTGATGTTTATAATAGATACTTGCATCTCACCAAGTTTGTTTGAAATGTTTCCAACTGTGTGGTATGCACACCACCTTAAATTAAAGAAATAGTATATGTCAATTATTTTAAAAATATCTGAATTGCTTAAAGCACATTAAATTGCATGGCCTCTCATAGTATTACTAGTATGGTAAATTAGGCATTGATTGGTTGTTTTGTTTACAATATATTATATGAAAACATTATTTGTTAATGTTGTGCAATCTTACAAAATGACAGACTAAATAATAATCGTTATTGGCATATTTTATGTTTGTAGTAGATAATAACAGCTTACCAAGTTTATAAGAAAGTGGTAAAATAATATATATATGGCTGCTGTTTTGAAAATAAGTGCACTGAATTACTTAAAATATAACGATTTACGTATCCTCTAGTAGTTCCATTAGTATGCAAAATATGGTACCAATAGGTAAGTTTTTTTACAAAATAGTATATTTAAGATTACTAAAAAAAAATAATACAGTGCTGTTATGTAAAATAGCAGGTAAAAGAATATTTCCTGGCATATTTCAAGTCTGAAATAGATACTTACACCTCACCAAGTTCGGCTGAAATTGTTCAAATGGTGTGGTAACTAAAGCCAATTAACTAAAAATACTTATATCACAACCATTTCGAAAATAAGTCAGGGATGTGTTTAAATAGCATATATATACATTGGCCACCAAAGTATTACTCATATGCCAAATTTGTTGGGAATTTTGTGATTAGTTTTCCAGATACGAGGCAAAAGCGTTATTTTATAATGTAGTGCTATCTTCCAAAATAGCGTACCAATAACTCTAACAGTCTCTTTTTTCAGTGCTTTTATGATAAATTATTAACCTACCAAATTTGGTTTCAATAAGTTGAACGGTTACTGAGATATGACGATAAGCTTTATGTTTTTTAATGTTCAACCAATGTCTCCCATTCCCCTCCACCATGGCAGTTAAAACTCTACATTATATCAGATACAACATTTACCTGTATTTCATTGGCTGATCAGTATTAACTGTTGTATAGAGGCAGTCATTTCAAGCTTACAGGGCTATTTGATTCTGGTTTTATANATTGGCTGATCAGTATTAACTGTTGTATAGAGGCAGTCATTTCAAGCTTACAGGGCTATTTGATTCTGGTTTTATATGTACTTTGACTTCATTCAGTGTCCCTGCATTTAGCATATAAATGTAGTAAATATAAGTGCGATGTGATATTTTATGTTAATTGTGTTGATACCCTGGCTTAAAATTTTTTNCATATAAATGTAGTAAATATAAGTGCGATGTGATATTTTATGTTAATTGTGTTGATACCCTGGCTTAAAATTTTTTGTTCCACGAATTTGTCCACAATATTGGTGACATTTGCAATAACCTCTTTTGTTTGCTGCCATTACTTTGAATTTTCATCGCTCATGAAATGTGGAATAACTGTTTACAATGGTGTGTGAAATAAAAATAACTTTTTGTCGACTTTCAATAGGAACTACATATGATGGGCCGGTTGTTGTCTTTGGTGCAATGGGGTCGTACTCAAANCTTTTTGTCGACTTTCAATAGGAACTACATATGATGGGCCGGTTGTTGTCTTTGGTGCAATGGGGTCGTACTCAAAAGCCTTAGTGCTTAAACTTCGTTTCAAGTTAGTGTAATGTAAGGAATTATATTCAGCTGGTTCAAAAATTGTCCAGTACATGTTTGATCTATTCTAGTAATTTTAAATTAAATATCATTAATATTACATCATAACTAAATGGAAAAAACGNAGTACATGTTTGATCTATTCTAGTAATTTTAAATTAAATATCATTAATATTACATCATAACTAAATGGAAAAAACGATATAATAGACCTATCATATTTATCAGTTTTTGTCACCGGTGCAGCTCTAATCACAGTTGACATGAATGCTGTGGAAAAGTTGCAGAAATTCTCAGTAGTATAAGAGGTTATTGAATTATGTTTTTTTTATAACTGTTGTGTACATTGTTTGAATAAAAATTCAAATATATATATGTATATATATATATATATGTATATATAGGTATATTTTATGTGGGTGCGATACATGTCCCAATATTGGTATTAGGTTTATATGATATTTCGGTTGCAGGCAATGTATGAATAAAGATTGAAGAAAATATTGTGTATAAATTTTCCATATTTGAAATTCAAATTTCACGTGATGCTTATTAAATTAATGCTTTTTATAAGTGCTGTGTGTATGATATTAATAAAAACTGAAAGGAGAAAATTGTATCTGTTTTACATGTTTGTATTACTAAGTTCCCATTTTTTATGGTTTATTCAAGTTAACTTGAGTAATTTTATTGTTATTGCATTTATCGGGTATGTGAAAAATTATATTGCAGTTTTATTGAAGCTTATGTTTTACATGGTAGGTGCTTTAAACATCTTGCTTTTATTTTAACTTATATATATATATATATATACACACATACATATAAAGAGAAAAATACACACACAAAAGACAAATTTCACTTTAAGAATGACCAAAAATTACTATATATTAAAATTTATATATTATTCTATATATTATATTTCAATATATTTGGGAAGGTTTACATTACAAGAAACTGGTACATAGAGCACTTTTGGACTGAGCTATTCAAAATAGCCGCCACTCCTGCGTAGTTCGGTATGCAGCCACCGAGCGCTGCAAACAGTGTATCAGTACTCCTTGACAGAGTGCCCTTTCTATACATA
>NQII01010071.1:0-42258 GCA_002778355.1 Clitarchus hookeri
TGCGCTCTCGATGAAAACGTGTTTACGAAATCGCCGACACCGACTTAACAGAATTTCCCGCAGTTGTGTGATAGACATTATTGGATATAATAGTCATTGTTGAATATAAATTATATTAGTGGAGGGACACTCAAATCATTAACTGCACTTAGAAAAATTACGATTTTTAAATATTTTTGTGGAAAACTGTTTAACTTTTAAACATTACTTGTGGTTTAATTTTGAATGCTTTTTTTGTATCTTATGTAGGTTCTGATTAGATACGATTTAGAATTACGTCTGAAACAAACAAGGCCACTTGGAAATGTTTTATTGTACAGCTTCCGCTAAAAANCACAATTTTTTTAACATAACGATCCTTCGCAAAGAATCCTATCATCGACGAATTGAAGCTGATCAAGATGACTGTGAACACATGACGTGTATTTAAACATTCCGAAGTACATGCTTGTGCGCTCTCGATGAAAACGTGTTTACGAAATCGCCGACACCGACTTAACAGAATTTCCCGCAGTTGTGTGATAGACATTATTGGATATAATAGTCATTGTTGAATATAAATTATATTAGTGGAGGGACACTCAAATCATTAACTGCACTTAGAAAAATTACGATTTTTAAATATTTTTGTGGAAAACTGTTTAACTTTTAAACATTACTTGTGGTTTAATTTTGAATGCTTTTTTTGTATCTTATGTAGGTTCTGATTAGATACGATTTAGAATTACGTCTGAAACAAACAAGGCCACTTGGAAATGTTTTATTGTACAGCTTCCGCTAAAAACATATTGACATTAAGAGAACAAATTCAACTTCCATTGCTTAATTTTTGTTATAAATTACACAGCTTATTTGTTTGTTGTTTAATGAGAATAGTTTGATATTTTTATGCACTGTCGTTAAAATAGTAAAGGACCGGCAGTATGTTGTAGGCATTATGACAGTTTACTAATATTTGTGCGTAATGTGGCATCGAAATAATAATAACAGCATTGTTGTGAGAAGACCGCCCGCGCTGTTTAGCACACTGCAGACATTCGTGTGTACGGAGCAAGTCACCCATATTTGCAAGAAATTTGATTCGTCTGCAAATATGTATTCAAGCGCCGGACGACTGGACAAATAAGCAGTTCCACTTGGTCCTTTTTCCGCCTACAGACGCTGAATTAAGCGTAACATAATACGTCATTCCAGTATTACTTTGGTATATGAATATTTCCAAGCCACGCCGGTGTTTGCTTGAAACTGTTTCAGATTTTTTTTAAATTCCGCTTTTCTTATATAAACTACAGGCTGGTCACAGTTAATTGAGCACTTTCGAAAAGGCTGCTTAGGGGTTTCCTTTTTTCTCATTTTTTATCGTTCCACTAATTGTAACATTAACAATGTCATAGAACTTCTCATTTTATTTATGCGTCATCTTTGTCAAACGGTGAAATATTTTTAATATTAAATGTTTTAATTTATGCTCTTTTGTGTATTGAATAAGAAATATTGCCCTCAGTAGCCACTAGTTTAACTATTACACTCTCAGTACGCCAAGTTTTAAAACAATTTCGATTAATTCGCTGCTGACTTACATTTGGGGCTGAATGCATATGTTTACTGTAACGTACAGCATATGTACTTAATAGGCAGTGAGTTTTTTTTTCCAAAGGCTGACTTAAAACTCACTTTAAGGGTGCGAGAGGTGCGTAGCGCTTCAGGAAAATATTCCTTATTCAAAAACTGTACTATGTGCGCGAAAGACGTCCACCAAGAAATAGCACTAAAAAAACATTCCATATCCGATAGCAAGTTTCAGTTTTATATTTCAGTNAAGACGTCCACCAAGAAATAGCACTAAAAAAACATTCCATATCCGATAGCAAGTTTCAGTTTTATATTTCAGTTTCTAATATATGTTTTCTTTTCTTAAATGTGATAATGACTTAAAACGGGAGTTTTCACGATAATTTTTTGGTACGAAATCACCTGTGCAAAATACTGATAGTTGTCGATGGACGTCCAAAACACTTTCCTCTTCATTATTACACCATGAAATTACAGGATGACCAATTAGAATCTCTGGAGGCGAGTTGCCGGCGTGAATACTGCATGCGCGTTCACTGATTTACGCACTGAGGATATGAGGCATTTGATGAGCGAACCTGGATCCCGTAGTCATATCGCGATTTTATGTCTCAAGCACGCAAAATACGCCCAGTCAGGTGGTACAATAAAGCACTCATGAAGTTAAAATACAAATATTTTTATCGACTGCGCGTAGGGTCGTTATGGATGACAGTAGAGGAGACTGACATCAAGATGACCTAACTGTCTTGCTCGAAGAACACGCCTGTCGTTTGCGACCAGACAGAAGAATGTATGATATGTGGGAGGAAAAGGAACAGAGGGGGTAAGATGAGTACCCCGAGGAAACATCTAAACAACGACAGTATTCACCACACTCCAATGAGAACCTGGAACAGGAATCAAACTGGGGACCCAAGCAGTGGAAGGCCAAGGCCTAAATCACTGAGTCAACAACATTCCAAAACTTCACAAGCTGGTCAGCATATATCCAAATGACGTAAACACCGACTGGATAGCTCGCAGCAATGTTGTCAATGAATTACGAAAAGTGGTGTCATGATTAATGTCTCAATAAAAATTGAATATTAAATACACTGGAATACCAAAAGTATTGGGATATCAGCATGTAAAGGCAATATTCAATAATGCCACCATACCGTTGGTCTTGAAAGTGTCCAGACCTGTATTATCTGTGCTCTTGACATCGTGTGAGTGAGGTTGTGAAGGCCATGACATTGCATTGCAGCCATTCGTGAACTTCACGTACTCTCACAACAATGATGGGATATTCCAGCAGGATAAAGCACCGTGTCATTGGCCCAAACTATCCTGAATTGGTTCAAGGAGTATTTTGGAGAGTTTCAACGACTGCTGGGGCCACCTCGTTCGGCCCGATATGAACCCAATCGAGCATATACGGGACGTGGTAGGGAGGTCCATTCGCACCCAAGATCCTGTACCTTTTCATGACAGCGAGCTGAGGGTAGCTATCCAGACGCCCTGGGTACATATTTATCCACAGGTGATTCGTCTAATTGTAGAATCGATGCCACGACGAGTTACAGCACATCGCTGGACTAGAGAAAGACGTACACGATACTAGACCTGTTCCATGACTTCTGACATGTCAGTGTAGGTGAACTCTTAATTGTTTTCATTTTATATGGTATAAAATAACATACACTATTTTTTGTAAAAATGGCAACACCCAGAAAGAATGACCCGAATGAATCCAGACTCGGAGGATGTGTATAACAATGTACCAGCCATAAGTGTATACGATTGCAGAGAGATGGCGTAAACATAGGTTCAGCAGCACCCTCTAGTGTGTGACCGGAAATGTCAGTGTTATGCCAAGCTCAGTCAGTGAAGAGCCATCAAACGAAGTGAAAGCAAGTGCCAGTATAACTTGTTGACGTCAAAGAGCGCCATATCAGCATTAGAGTGAGTTAGAGCGTGGCAGAATGATCGGTCTCCGGGAAACGGGATGGTATACCGTTACATTTCGGTTCGTACAGTACATACTGCTACGACAGTGATGCGTGTGCAGCACCAGTGGATAGAAGAGGATCGTACGCAGCGACGAGCGAGTACTGGACAACGCAATGTGACCACAGCACGGGAGTACCACCCCCTTGTCCGCATGGCCGTAACGGACCGTATAGCATCGTTCACAGTGTTGGCTAACCACTGGAGCACTGCAACGGGTGTGGACCTTTCTGCGTCGATGTTTGGACGCCGTCTGCTGCGGGTTGGACTGGTGGCACGCATACCATTCTGTCGGCTTCCGTTGTCCAGAAACCACAAACGCCTTAGACTACAATAGGCACGTAAACGCATTCGTGGTCATTCTGAGTGGAAAAATGTAGTGTTTTCGGACGAGTCCCACTTCAATCTTACCTGCAGTGACGGCCGCATACGTGTTAGACACTACCGTGGGGACTGTAATCTGTTAGCCTATATTGTGGAGTGGCATAGCGGAGAAACGCCACGTGTGATACTGTGGGGCACCATTGGATACAATATGCGATCTTGACTCCTATGTATTGACGGTAATCTGAACAGCAACCGTTACATTAGAGAGGTTTTAGAGTCCGAGGTACTGTCCCTCTTCCAGGAGACTCAAAATGCCAAATTTCAGCAGGACAATGCCCGGCCAGTGGCGAGGAATAAACTACAGGTACCACTGCTTCCCTGGCCTGCACGTTCGCCTGACGTTTCGCCCATCGAACACGTCTGGGATATGGTTGGTCAGTGACTTGTTCATCACGGTCCTCCAGCAACCGTTGTTGATGCTTTGCGGACTCGTATGCAAACCGCGTGGAGGGAGATTCCCCAGGAACATATCCAGACCCTCTTTGATACCATGCCACGACGTTTAGGGGCTGTGATTGCAGCACGTTGGGACGTCACGCCATATTGATTTTTCAAGGCTAGAATTCATGTGCAGTATTGTAACTCTAATCAATTGTGTATTGTTGTGTGCCTGAGATGTGGTATACAGTTAATTTCAATCACTTGTATCCTTCTTGGTGTTGCTTTTTTCACAAACGTTAGTGTATAAAGAATTATCAACATGATTAGTTTCATGAAGTCATTAAACCGTACTAATCGTTTGGCTCAACGCGCCATTAATATTTTAACATGGCTAAAGGATACGCAAACGAGATGAAAGTACTTAAGAATGGATTTAAAAAATTATTTCTTTAAACAGCGAACAAACTATAGTCAATACACTATCCATGAAAATGTTCTTCTTGAGATGAAATTTTTGCATGGGTATGATGGGTGATCCACTTTTCTTGCTCGTGAACGATTACATGGCATTCGGTAAGCCTCCAAGTATTTATACTATTGTTTCGTGAGGAGTACACTTAAATTGTTAAGTTAGTAAACAGACACACAAATAACACGATTATATTTTGTGGGACAGCAGTTTCTATGTTTTTTATTTGCAGCTGCTGTGAAGCATATGCATCATAAATGTGTGTTCATATTATTTTCTGGCTCACTTCTTACACAGATAACCACAAGTAGCTACATGGCTAATTGTTGCTCACAACTCAGAAATTACTAAAGGAATCTCCCGCAGCTGATAAATGTTTTGCTTCATTGTAGTTTCTTTCCCGTGCTGCCTGCATTCTGGATATATTACAATTACTCTTTCCAGTTGCAGTGATCTACTTAACGGGGCAAATTACGATTCAATAATTTTTCCCCATCTAGATGGCATTCTTCGGCGAAATGCCAGCTTACAGAGTGGCATCTCCCAGGTAAGTTAGCTTATAGGTATGACCGCATGACTGTTAGTAGGTGTCCTTTGGTTAAGTGTGCTCCAAATATGTCCACTTATATGATATGACGCTTTGAAATCTGGAAATGTTGATAAGTAAACAACCATTTTCTAGTAATTTCCCACCCGCGCAATTTTTGGACTAGTTTAATAATTGTACATCCCATTGAATTTGTGGAATCTGTGAGAAACTTCTTGGTATATATATTTAAGGTAATGGCGTTGAGTCAAACATATTTGTACCACTACAGGGAGGGAGGTATTAAAGAAATTAAACGCATATTACAACCAGCTAAGAAATATTCCACAATTAATACAGTGATCTCATCTTACGAATATTGGGCTACGGTGGGGCAGCGGCTAAAGCACTCACCTTCCACCAATGCGAACCGGGTTCGAGTCCCGGCTGGGTCACTCCTGGATTTTTGCATGTGGGAATCGTGCCGATGGTCGGCGAGTTTTCTCAGGAAGCTTCCGTTTCCAACACACTTGCATTCCGGCGCTGCTCCAACTCATCTCTAAAAAAAGGAAAAAATTCTTAACTGCATGCAAGAAGAAACGAAAAAATTATTTCAGATGGAGTGATAGCGAAGTTTGACAGACACACAACTAGGAAATAAGTGGCAATAATATATACATGTTATAGGTGAATAAGGAAACTTCAGAAAAATTTACAAATTTTTTGAATAAAAAATTTAAGGCAGGACGATTTCGATCATCAAAACAGCATGAACTGAAAAATATTACTACACATGTACACAATCAATAAGTCATTGTATAAAAAATTCCCCAAAGAAAAATCGAAAACAATATTACACCAAACTAAAAATATTTCATTACGGTTACGAAACTTGTTTTTAAATTCAAGGGAATTAAGAAAAAAACCTAGAAAATGCAACAATCTAACTATAAAGTCGTTAGCTAAAGATACAGGGATAGATAAAGAAATGTTACAAAAGGAGTAGCGATAATACTGAAACAAAGTATGTACTATGTATCATTGAATTTACGAGATACTGCACGTGAGCTTGGTGTTCATTGTTTTTATATGAAATCATTCATATATATTCTTCTTGTAGTAAAGTGAGAAGTTTGAGTCGAACGAAATTCACTTTCGGTTAATATGTTTCACAGCCTGCGCGGTACCTTCGCAGGCTGTTAAAATTACATCTTGCGCCTTTCGCTGAAGGAGTTCACGCTACCCCATCTTGCGGTTTGAGAGAAACAGGAGGGCTAGATGACGGCGAGGGTAAAGTGGAGTGGGGAGACAGAAGGTGAAGGGACCGAGCGAACGGCATAGTAAGAAATGGAATGGAACGTAATAACTCGGCGGGAAACAGCAGCACACAGGGCGGAACATCTGCGAGACGCGAAAAACTTTGTTCATTCCACTGACTTATTGCGCTGCGGTCTGACTCGTCCGCCCTGNACAGACCAACCTTCTCGCCACCCTACAGAGACCATCTTCTCCAGAGAGCTCCTCCTATTTCTTCTTGTTGCGCGAGTTTCGTTCGCTTTTAATAAGGGCTCCGTTTCGCGCTAATTGTGTCAACCCCTGGAGTGATCGTTCGCTTCTTCCTCCCGAGTCCTACGCTTTATCACTCCGCCTCCCTGCTGCGACCCCCACGACCGATTTGCTAAAGCCTCGCCTTTCAACGGGAAGGACAAATAAACAAGAGGAATGTTTATACCACACCCAACATAAACACCCCAGAAGTGACAACTTTCATATCCGTAACGGTAAGTCAATGAGCAACCACATTTGCTCAGAACTCTCGTGCAGTAACTTGGGATAAGGAGGTTCAATACGGGGCGCGTGCGAATGACGCGTGCTGTGCTCTTGTCACCTGGTAAGCTTTTGGAGGAACGCGTGCAGGAAGATCGATACGTGAATATGATGATTTTCAGTGTTTAAACCTCGATAACGATCCTCAAACTAGCAGTCAATATTGTTGTGTTGTGGGGTGCAGTGCCACATTGAGAAATAGTTCTTCTGTTATTAAATTGTTAGAGTTTCCTACCAATAAGCACCTTCATTTCAGAAGAAAGCTTANTTGAGAAATAGTTCTTCTGTTATTAAATTGTTAGAGTTTCCTACCAATAAGCACCTTCATTTCAGAAGAAAGCTTGGTTTGTAGCAATAAAGCGTGACAACATGTACGAGAAAAAACATGGACATTTGCGTAATCTTCTTTGCTCAAACAATGCAAAACATCTATTCTGACACATTGCCTCAACAGAACTTCTATATTTAAAATATTTATGTTGTGTTATTTTCACATTAGCGAAATAACATTGTTACATCTCTGCAGGTAGCATATAGCGATAAAAATAATACTGGAAACTTCAAAAATATGTAAATTTCGCATTGCGTGACTGTTTTGATTTTATAATTCACTAATGCATCATCCCAAATCACCAATTTCGTTTTTTTTTTAATAGTATCGTCAATTTCATTTTCTATATACTCTAATCTGCTATTAAAATATATCTACACTCTCATCNTTGAGAAATAGTTCTTCTGTTATTAAATTGTTAGAGTTTCCTACCAATAAGCACCTTCATTTCAGAAGAAAGCTTAGTTTGTAGCAATAAAGCGTGACAACATGTACGAGAAAAAAAATGGACATTTGCGTAATCTTCTTTGCTCAAACAATGCAAAACATCTATTCTGACACATTGCCTCAACAGAACTTCTATATTTATAATATTTATGTTGTGTTATTTTCACATTAGCGAAATAACATTGTTACATCTCTGCAGGTAGCATATAGCGATAAAAATAATACTGGAAACTTCAAAAATATGTAAATTTCGCATTGCGTGACTGTTTTGATTTTGTAATTCACTAATGCATCATCCCAAATCACCAATTTCGTTTTTTTTTAATAGTATCGTCAATTTCATTTTCTATATACTCTAATCTGCTATTAAAATATATCTACACTCTCATCCCGCTTTCAGCATGCTAATAAAGGTTCAGTCAACGTGTTAATTGTTCATACAATGTAATTTGTGCAAGAATGTCGAATCGTTATTTTCGGCAACTGCAAACTTAGAGTTGAACGTTCCTACAACACTCGCTCCCTTTAAATACATGTTTTGTGAGCACGATTTGGTTTTACCCATTGTTGTGCTTTGGTTGCCTCGGGGAGTGTCCCTCTTGCAATCGACAAAGAAACACAGTAAATACAGCAATTTGTATGCGATACTTTGACTGACCTGATTTGTATACACGGTCGCTTGTTACGATTTAAGTCAATATACGTAAATTTTATACAAAAAACGTGTTTCTGAAACATGTGACCAAACTGTGCCAGGGGATTTCTGACGTAAAAAGACGAGGATAGAAATATGACACCCATGGTCCATCTCAATTACCAAAGGCCGTAGAAGCCCGTAAAGGAGGAGTCCGAAAAGCATACCATGTGTGATATAATGAAAAGTACTTGCGTTAGAGGAACTCAATATGGTATACGGATTAATTAATCCACGATCTTAGATAAAATGAAGGCATGGTAGGTCGTACTCTCTCCATAATGTAAAAAATAGCAGTTTGCATCCTGTTATTGCATACAACTGTGTTGNAGGCATGGTAGGTCGTACTCTCTCCATAATGTAAAAAATAGCAGTTTGCATCCTGTTATTGCATACAACTGTGTTGCCTTGAGGTATCGTTGATGTTTGGTGCCATTGTATTAAGCAGTGCGTCATAATTGGTCAAAAAATCACTTTCGTTACAACTCTTCAGGACCCACAGTTTTCGTGTAAAACTCACACAAAGGTTTCAGCTGTAGCAATACTATGTCCTGGTGGGTAGGCAACACGTCGTTCACCCGCAGGTAAATACATGCTGGCTGTAATACGGCGTCGCACGGTGAGTATGTATCACTAAGAACAAACCGGCAGCAAACTAATTAGAATTTGTAAATGTGCTACACCGACATTTAGTTGTGTTTTGTAGAAACGAATACAAAACTTTTATGTGCTTCTGCTTGACTCTGGCTGTTCTCGAGATGCTGCAACCACATGTGTTAGCAGGTAGTCGAAATGTGTGAATGAATTAGCCATGATTTGACGTGATATAAGAGTAGGGTTAATATATTATGGTGCAAGCAGTATGACCCTGTAGTAATGCCTTTAATAAATTTGGTTATTCACAATGTGTTCAAAAATTTTGCATGTGAGGCTGTTGGTATGGGCGAAGACCGCACTAAATAACAGCGCAACAAAAAAGTTATTGCAGCCATTAGAGCTTATTATTGGAAAACAGATTCATACTAACAACTGTTCGAAATGCGAAATGTCATTGCAGTAGTTGTAGCGGTGCATTAGAGACTGGCGTACCCTTTCAACGACACCTGGTGGGTCTCGCAACTTATCACAGGCAACCCTGACCCTCGGTAACAAGTCCTCCTCTCATTCAATGGGTGTCTCGTATACCAAGGCCTTGACCAATCCCCACAGCCAAGAGTCTAATGTGGCAAGGTCCGGCGAGCGTGGTGGTCATGCAACATGCCCGTCTCGGAAGAATACTGTAAGTTTGAAAACCTATCCTTAAAATTAAAGCACTGAGGCAAACTTTCCTTATCATCGGATTTCCTATTTAAATTTCGCAGCTGCCAACCGGTAGGCAGTGCGCTTAAGCACAACCTGCTAAAACATGTGATTGCGGTATCTGCACAACATATGATTAAAAAAGAATCATGTCTATATGAAAAAAAAAACATTCTTTTTGCATATATATGACTATATGAAAAAAAAATGTTATTGTTGGGGAAGCAAAAAAACATATTAAAAAAATTATTACTTTTTATTAGATAGAATAATCACGAAAATGTAGGCCCCAGGACAAGGACTGGGGGCTGATGTGCCGAGGCACCGCCGCCATCTTAAACCCGCCTTCTTGTTTCCGACCGTCTTTTTTCCGGTCGCTATTTGGTCTTCGCCTGCCATCATATTTCCCAATTACTCACCTTCACATTTGTCGCATGTGCTCCACATGCCGTAGTTCTCTCGTCGTCCGCTAAAGTGCACCACTGATCCCTGCAATGTTGTTTATTGCTGCTAGTGTGTGCCACCCTATTACTCACCTTCCTTCGACCCCGCCATCCTGTTTTCACTCATCCTTCGTTCAACTTTCGAATGTTAGGGCGCTGGTGTCGCTCTCACTCGGCCGCCATGTTGGTTATAAAGTTTGCCGCTACGGGTGCTGCTTTTTTTTATTTCGGAGCTCAAAATATTGTTTGGTGGAGGAGGGAACAAACTGACAAGCTTTGGGCAGGGGAAAAAAATTATATTTAAAAGAAAGTAAGTTATCGATGTCATGATTATTCCAGAATAAATATATTTTTAGTAATTTTTCATAAAATAATTTATATTATTAAAATATTTTTTAAGCATTGATTTATGTGTTATTTATTGCATTTTCATTTGGTTTTTATTTTCATTAAATACATATATTTTTCTTATGTTAGTCATCCATTCTTTCCCCGCATCTAAACCCTCCTGGACCTCTTTCCCCCCATCCTCTCCTTTCCAACAAACATCCCCACCCACTCATTATCAACCCCAAACCCCTAATTCCGAACCCATACCTATTTTCACACTGGCTAGTTTGTCAGAGCCAATCAGGCACCTTCGCCTACCCCCTCCCCTTTGCTTCATAATGTGCCATTACATTCAACTAAACGTCGGTGTCGCGCATTCACTAATTGTTTGCTGCCTGTTTGTTCTGTTCTTGGCGATAATTATTCAGGGTGCGACGCGTATTACAGCCAGCGTTTGATTTCGTGTTGCCTATCCACCAGGACATAGTATTGCTACAACTGAAACCTTGTGCTGGTGAATGAAATTTTAATTCTCCACATGAATGCCTCATTACGTGGTCACAAAAATAAGAACCATGAACGTCGAGAGTTTTTAATCACCACTGAGATAATTCCTCTTTCGTGTGCTGCTGTATAATTACTCGATGTTAAATTTTCCATAGTGTCGGATAATGTAGGATATCTTGTATTATTAGAAACGGAGACTTGTACAACCAGTATAAAGAAGAATTATGTCAGTCACTACGTGCCATCTAGTCAGATTTTGTAGCCTAGTCACGCGATGGTTCAACCGTACAAGCATCATATTGATCGAGTGTATCTTCATCCGTCGCCAGTGTGTGGCAGAGACTTGATCTAGGAATAGTGGCAGGACTTGTTAAACAATCATACGGACTGATATCTGAGAGGGTGTCCAAATCCTTCCGCCATACATCAGGACGATACACCCCATTACTGCCAGACTGCTACGCGTTGAAACCGAGATCTCAATCAGCTGAAGGATGGATGTCTGGTGCATTTCTGACATTCGAGTCAATGAAAATTTTTGGCATATGGATAAAATTTTTAATTTTATATTGCTATCAACAAATAAATATCGTACACACGTTTCGGCATATCTAAACCAATATGCAGAATCGGCAGAGGGTTGGTGTAATTCCCTTTGTTTACAACTGCATATATATGCAATTATTTTCGCGTTTGGAAAGCCGTGTGGCGGACGGGAGATAGCACAAAGTACACCATAAATATCACGAATGTGTAGTAAAATTTAGTGCCCAGTGCTTATCAGCGAGGTTCTGTTGACACGAAGTATTTTTTGAACTTATAATAAACACACGCCTAAATCGTGAAACTTGGAGCTTAAACAAACAGTTTTCTGTTTTACATATGATTTTTAACACGAATCATTCGTATGGTAAACTGTCTTCGAATACTAAAAACCAGGGGTGGACAAGATATTCCCACTCTTGTAGATCGGTATCTCTTCCACACACTACCCTTTCCTCTTTCTTACCTTGCCTTACCACAGTCGCCTTACCTTCGTCAAGACAAAGCGGAGGCTCTCAGCGAATTTCTTTGATCCATTAATCGTATAAACAACTATGCACATAAAACACAGTTAAATTTGACAGATACTGTACACTTTGGAGCTCAATGCCCTATTACCTTTACTGTAGGTTATTTATTCGTAACATGTGTTGTTGCCATAGGTTTTTAATTCTTCGTATTATTTTAGGCCCATTGGTTGCGTTATGGATTACTTGCGCCATAGTATGAAAAACAAGACAAGCATTTTCAAATTCTAACATACAATCACAATATTTATTAAGTTGAAAGGCTAAAATAATTAAAAATTGCTGGGAAATTCAAATGAAAATTAAAGTAATAAACATTTTTTAAAAAGTATGTTTTTGCTCAATTACAATGCAATACAAATTATATAAAAATTATACAGGCTAAAACTGGAATAATAAACACTACTACTGATAAAAACCAGACTTAGTATACATATATCGAAACCGCTCTGGCCTAACAAAATGACAAATCGTACAGGCTGCCACTTCATTTAAATGCTAAAAACCTGCGTGACACAGCATTATCAATGAGCCTTGAGCAAAATGTGGATATTTCTCAGCACGATCCCAACTCTCCACTGCTACTCATTCGGCTACGCTAGTGAACGTCAGCGACGAGCGGTAGACCCGAATAAGTGCCACACACCTCAAACTAATTAACAAACCAGGGCAATATTAAAACCGGAATTGGCATGACATAAAGCCTCTCACATATTTCAATGGCCAGACCGGAATAGAATTTAGAATAGCTAAACGTTCTCTACGAGAGCTTTTCGTAAAGAGCCCTACGAAACATTGCCCAAGCAAACATCCAAATGACGTGTTGCATACACACACTTACGACACCACGATCCACCTGAAAGAAGTATAACCAGTCTGAAAATAGTAACGTGTCACGAGGTCGCGGGCAAGAAAAGTAGTAAGTTTAGTGACGCAAATCGCTCTGACACGTNGAGGTCACGGGCAAGAAAAGTAGCAAGTTTAGTGACGCAAATTGCTCTGACTCATGACTATCAATTCGGTGGCTAGCGATAGCACTGCCGTTACCACCGAGACTTCATCTCGGTTGTAACCTAATACAGGAGGATATCGGGCCTCGGAGAAGGAGAAAGTACGGGAAAGAAGCCGAGCTAAGTCGAGCTAGAGTCCGCCAAAGAGTAATGTCTCGACCCCGCCACGCAACATTGCAGCGATTTTGATGTGTGTCACGCACAACACACAAAAAAATATTGTTATTTGAAGAAAATGAAACTACAAAAGAAAGTGGGCCTGATAGTATTAAATTTAACCTCGTTGGGTATTTTCTCAATATATTACGATCCTGGATATAAATGAAGAGTAAAAGAAATACAAGTAGCGTTAATAGAGTTATAATATTTTTAAAAATCACAAAAATGTTACTGCATGCTAGTGAAAACTGATCCTCTGAAATAATGGGAGTTCCAATTATATGAACTATTAAATATGAATTTCACTGCCTTCGTGGAACAATGAGGACCACTAAGTTTTCAGTGGATAGCATTCCGTAAACCGATATCAGTAATCAGCCCTAAGTCTATGTTAAAAGACTATGATTGTGTTGTAAGCCAGACTCGCCAAACAACTGACAACTTCCAATGGCCGGCCCCGGAAATCAAAACCGGATTCTTTTTCTCCGTGGTAAGCGGTAGCAACATACGAGGGCGGTTGGCACTGCTGTATTACAGTTGAAGATTATATATTTAGTCACGTGTGAAAATTTATTTATTATTTGGGAGGGGAGTTTTTCGGTAATATTACCAAAATATTATTGGATTAATTTTCATAGCTTGATGTCTCATTTTTTAGTACATTTGAATGTTTCTCTTTGAGTGTTTTAATTGTAACATATATGATTGGGCATGTACTCTCCATTATTATGATTGTTACAGCTAGTAGTGATAGTTATGTTTAACCTTGTAATATTAAATGCAATCTCTGGCAGTTATTTCAGGCATAGTCCGCGGAGGGTTTTCTCTCACCATTATTTTTGACTAAGCGTTATATCATTATTTTCTGGCCTTAAACATCGAGTTTTTACGGTTAGTAATGTACGTAAAAAATTCTGCCTGTTAAGTATAGAAATTCTTATTTTATTTCTAGNCTGTTAAGTATAGTAATTCTTATTTTATTTCTAGGAAGAAAGAAAGAAATAATTATATAAAACATGTTCATAAAATTGTAAAATTCTATACTGAAAACAGCACGCTAAAATTTAAGAACTTACGCATTTTCTCCCAAATTTCTAACACTAAGTTAGCACACCTAAATAATTTATTAATATTTTTTATATACAAAAGATGTTCCTCTTTTATCTGCATGATTCTTTCATTGAAGAGATGCTGTCACTTAAATTTTGTTTAAACGCCAAGTGTATTTAATATTGCTTATGAATGCCTTCGCTTTATACTATAGTCGCTTGCGTGTTATGTTAAATTGCGTTTGTGTTTGATAAAACATTCACACGTGGCTTATCCCAGATTCGAAAAAAGTAATTAATGCCCATGTTTTCTCCCGTCAGAATTAACTTCGCGTGTTATGTATTTATTTGTTTTTCACTTCTTAATTCTACATATCCTCTGAGTCCGAGGTGGAATTCGACTTTTTAAACAAAATATTATTGAAATAATGTATCATTTGGGAAAACCGTATAGCGAATATATATGAGAAAATGCAGTCGGATCTGCGATCTAGCAGTGTTTCAGGCCGTTTCTGCACTCTCAAAAGCAAAGCATATATGGTAAAGTGGTCTGAATCGGGTCAACGGCTGATTCAGGTCCTTTTTGTATTTCGCGCTAGTGCTAGTTAACGAAGCGGAGATACGCTAAAGCTGCTATCTGCCAACAAAAAGCGCAACTAAGACAGTGTTTGCTAAGCCCCGCGCGCGACCGCTGTTCCGTTCTTCGCTGTTTTGTGAAAGAAAAAAACAAGTGACTTTTTTTTACATTTTCCTTATTATCATTGTTTAATTTCGCAGATAAATAATACCAATTGTAATATTTAAGCACAGCGAACCATGCACGCAAGTAATACATATTCTAACGTTTTATGACCTGTTCTCGTTCCGTCTCTAGCTAAAGTTAGTGTAGCTAACGTAATTTTTTTAAAAAAATTTCGTGTCGATTGGGGTGAATCGGGTCGGTTTTCAAACGGCAAAAAGGGTCATCTGTAAAAAATGTACTTTATTAAGTGATGTACTTATCTAGCATTTTTTTTTTCCTTTGACAGATTGGCGAGTACAGGCGGGAAACATTGAAAACGTGGAGTGAGGAGATTATAAAAATGCAATGTTTGCAGTGAATAACAGATTTCTTAGTAAACGGGCGCCAGCTAAGACATACGATGTACCATTTTCATGTCTTCAGCGGCGTTATTTTCGTGGTGTAACAGTGCAGTGGAAAAGAAACGGAGGTCAAACAAATTTTAGGCATGAGCAAGAATTAGCATTAAAGAACAGAATTATTAGACTCTTGAAGTATGATTTCGGTTTGTCATGTAAAGATGTAAGAAAAGTTTCATTTTCATCTGCTCAAGCAAATAACATACCAAACAAANTGATTTCGGTTTGTCATGTAAAGATGTAAGAAAAGTTTCATTTTCATCTGCTCAAGCAAATAACATACCAAACAAATTTTCAAAGAAGCGTGAAGTAGCAGGACCACACTTTGTAAGTGGATTTCTACGAAGGCCAGCCTGACATTACCCTGTGTAAACCAGAAGCACTTTCTTTTTCTTGGAACGAAGGTCTTAGCAAAGTCAAAGTAAATGAATATTTTGACTTGTTAAAAGAGTAACTTAACAAATTGCAGTTAATAACAAGTCCAGCTGCAATATAAAGTAGTGAGAAGTCTGGTTTTCCTCTCAATAATAAACCAGCTTAAAAAATTCTTACTCAGAAGAGTTCACCAACTGTTGTCAGCCAAACGTGTGTTGAAAGAAGGGAGAATTTAACCGTTGTGGCTTGTGCCTATGACATGGGAAATTAAGTTACGTCATTTGTTATTTTCGAAGNAGAAGGGAGAATTTAACCGTTGTGGCTTGTGCCTATGACATGGGAAATTAAGTTACGTCATTTGTTATTTTCGAAAAGAAGCGATATCATAAGGAATTTACAAATGGGTTCCCAAATGGCACAGAAGACATCATGACTGAAAGTGGTCGGATTAATGAGGAGGCTTTTACGAAATGGTTGCAACATTTTCAAAAATTTATCGTTGCTGACCAATATTTGTTAGTCACGATGGACATTCGTCGCACAAATCTATTCAAGCCTTGGAATTCTGTGNAGAAGGGAGAATTTAACCGTTGTGGCTTGTGCCTATGACATGGGAAATTAAGTTACGTCATTTGTTATTTTCGAAGAGAAGCGATATCATAAGGAATTTACAAATGGGTTCCCAAATGGCACAGAAGACATCATGACTGAAAGTGGTCGGATTAATGAGGAGGCTTTTACGAAATGGTTGCAACATTTTCAAAAATGTATCGTTGCTGACCAATATTTGTTAGTCACGATGGACATTCGTCGCACAAATCTATTCAAGCCTTGGAATTCTGTGNTATCGTTGCTGACCAATATTTGTTAGTCACGATGGACATTCGTCGCACAAATCTATTCAAGCCTTGGAATTCTGTGAGCAAAATTCTATGACTATAATTTGTCTTCCCAGTCACACAACCCATAGACTCCAGCCACTGGACCGGTATTTTTTTTTACCCTTGAAAATATTTTACAACGAAGCTTTTAATATATTTGTTTAACATGGTGATGAGAGAAAAATTACAAAATTCATATTCGGGGGAATATTAAAGACTGCATGGTGACATGCAGACACCTCTAGGATTGCCAAGGGTGGTTTTGCTTCTAAAGAGATTTATCTTTTTAACAGGGATGCAACACAGGACCATAAATATTTGCCATCATAAGTCCATGAGCCAGTTTCACTGCTCGAAGAAAATTCTGACAGAAATACTGTATGTGGAACTAGTCATTTTGACAGAACCCAAACAGAAAGGACTGTTCTTACGCCTGAGACTAGATCTGTAGCCCTATGTTCTGTCCAAGAAACATGAAGTGTAGGCCTAGAAACTTTAAAAACTAATCTAGTCCGGTTTGCACACCTAGCAANTGTTCTGTCCAAGAAACATGAAGTGTAGGCCTAGAAACTTTAAAAACTAATCTAGTCCGGTTTGCACACCTAGCACTAGTAGGTCTAATACAAGTTTTCAAATTTTGTTTGCATGCTCCAGTAAAACAAACGCAGACAAAGAAACGAACAGCAAGAAATCAAAAGCCATATTATTAACGTCCCTGAAATTTATAACTGAAACAAAATCTAAAAAGTTAGGCAAGGATAGAAAGTGATAGAGTGTAGCATGCCTAAACGAAAGAAAATAAGGGAAGGCCTGCGCCAAGAAAAAATGGTTGACAGGTTGATAACTATCATCCCGACAGTTCTGAATCCACAGATAACGATAATGATGAAGATGATGATAGTTCTGCATGCTGCTTTTGTGACCTCAGGTACTCTGATCCACGATCCATCGCCAAAGGAAGCTGAATACAGTCTCAAAAAGGCAAATAATGGTACCACGAAATTTGCGTCAGAGCATAAGGAAAACAGACATTTGATTGCGGTAAATGTTTGATTTAGAATTANTGTTCTGTCCAAGAAACATGAAGTGTAGGCCTAGAAACTTTAAAAACTAATCTAGTCCGGTTTGCACACCTAGCAATAGTAGGTCTAATACAAGTTTTCAAATTTAGTTTGCATGCTCCAGTAAAACAAACGCAGACAAAGAAACGAACAGCAAGAAATCAAAAGCCATATTATTAACGTCCCTGAAATTTATAACTGAAACAAAATCTAAAAAGTTAGGCAAGGATAGAAAGTGATAGAGTGTAGCATGCCTAAACGAAAGAAAATAAGGGAAGGCCTGCACCAAGAAAAAATGGTTGACAGGTTGATAACTATCATCCCGACAGTTCTGAATCCACAGATAACGATAATGATGAAGATGATGATAGTTCTGCATGCTGCTTTTGTGACCTGAGGTACTCTGATCCACGATCCATCGCCAAAGGAAGCTGAATACAGTCTCAAAAAGGCAAAGAATGGTACCACGAAATTTGCGTCAGAGCATAAGGAAAACAGACATTTGATTGCGGTAAATGTTTGATTTAGAATTATAAGGTTCCATAATCTAATGTGACCTCAGTTTTTATTCATTTTATTAAAGCAAAACTTACTATTTTTATTTCATATGTAAAAAAATTATTTTTACTTACGGTTTGTATGTTTGGAGATATTAGTTTAGAATCATAAGTTTAAACACTAAAAATGGGCCTAATATTTCAATTTGCAAACTGGAGCAAAACTGTTTGTAAAAATGTTCAGCTGAGAAAATTATGTCGAAACTATTTTTTTGTTCAAACAATTTAATTTGTTCGAGTAAAACTTAGAAAACAAAAATTTTTTATAATCCTATTCCGTTTTGTGTCGTTATTTTACAGTGTTTGTTGCGGACCCGATTCGTCCTATTTAGTGGCCCTATTCGCCATTAACCTCGGGCGAATAGGGTCACGTGCTGTGCTTGTTATACGATATCGTTACTTAAAAAGTGTTATGTATTAAATTACTCTAGTTAATGAGAATTGTAGCTAACAAATCGAACTTTTCACTGATAATAAGTTTTTTGTTAAGTTTTGTTGTAGGATTAGTAAATGATTGATTTGCATTTTGTAACCCGATTCAGACCATCTTACTCTATGCATTTCCATACACAATAGAGAAGCCAGGAACAAGTTATGGTCGAAAGGGAAACCCATCTTCGTTTCCTACCATGGCACCAAATATTACATAATTACTTAGTGAGAGTATAAAGAGTGCGTGGATATCCGAAATGAAAGTTAATGCTTAGTATTTAAACAGTCGCACCTCTGTGGCGGGGGAGTTAGCTTAATTGGCTCCCACCTCACGGATTCGTGCTCAGTCCCCGCACCAACTAGCACAATTTTCCAACTCGCCACGGGCACGACACGTTTCTCCTTCACGGCGCCCATCACTGACTGGCGTTCCCACCCACAGAGGAAATATAGGCTAGAGTGTGCAAGACACCTGCGCAATAAACGTTACCCGTGTTACAACTGTGAACTGCTCTTTTGCCTACACAACTGTTCAAACTTTCACTAACTTTACCACGCTGTTTGCCAAAATGAATGCTCTCATATTACAGTACTCTATTGGTTGTAACGAAAATGCTATGCAATAGAGTTATGTAAAATGTCATTATTTTCCGTAAAAACGTGCGTTTGTTGTATTACCAAATCTAAAGGAACGAAATGTCATTGTTAAAACACGTGAAATTCACAGTTTTTTTTAGCAATATTTGAGCCAATATTTGGGAAATGTGCAGATGACGAATATCACTCTACCTTATATTTGTGTAAGTACCCACCAAACTTTGGGCTGCCTATTTATCACTATGATTAATTCGTGATTTTTAACTAGAAAAATGGCATCCCTTCGACGGATTTTCCCCAAGTTGACAAGCGTTCAAAGTATCAACCCTCATATTTTAGAACCCTTTAATGCTATAACTACCATTACAGGACTAAATTTTGGGTGTTCACGTGGAAATATTGTAAACTGTCTCATATATTTGTGGGCGTCTGCCAAAGGGTTTAGGGGTTTTAACCTGATAATCCAATCACATTGATATGTTTGAAGATATATTGGACTTTGGAGAGTGTTTGTCTCTTTCTACTGGGATGGTTTGTTGATGACACCCAAATTGTGCTGTTAAATTTTTCANCACAATTTTCCAACTCGCCACGGGCACGACACGTTTCTCCTTCACGGCGCCCATCACTGACTGGCGTTCCCACCCGCAGAGGAAATATAGGCTAGAGTGTGCAAGACACCTGCGCAATAAACGTTACCCGTGTTACAACTGTGAACTGCTCTTTTGCCTACACAACTGTTCAAACTTTCACTAACTTTACCACGCTGTTTGCCAATAGAATGCTCTCATATTACAGTACACTATTGGTTGTAACGAAAATGCTATGCAATAGAGTTATGTAAAATGTCATTATTTTCCGTAAAAACGTGCGTTTGTTGTATAACCAAATCTAAAGGAACGAAATGTCATTGTTAAAACACGTGAAATTCACAGTTTTTTTAGCAATATTTGAGCCAATATTTGGGAAATGTGCAGATGACGAATATCACTCTACCTTATATTTGTGTAAGTACCCACCAAACTTTGGGCTGCCTATTTATCACTATGATTAATTCGTGATTTTTAACTAGAAAAATGGCATCCCTTCGACGGATTTTCCCCAAGTTGACAAGCGTTCAAAGTATCAACCCTCATATTTTAGAACCCTTTAATGCTATAACTACCATTACAGGACTAAATTTTGGGTGTTCACGTGGAAATATTGTAAACTGTCTCATATATTTGTGGGCGTCCGCCAAAGGGTTTAGGGGTTTTAACCTGATAATCCAATCACATTGATATGTTTGAAGATATATTAGACTTTGGAGAGTGTTTGTCTCTTTCTACTGGGATGGTTTGTTGATGACACCCAAATTGTGCTGTTAAATTTTTCANGACTTTGGAGAGTGTTTGTCTCTTTCTACTGGGATGGTTTGTTGATGACACCCAAATTGTGCTGTTAAATTTTTCACTTTATCAGTTGCACCTGTATCTGGGAATATATCAATGGGAAAATATACAAATATTTATTTTAATTTGATATAAAAGATTTTCTAAAATATGTATTCTCGTCGGTGTTTAAGTTACTAAATATTTTAGCTGGCTTTGCTTACTCGCGATAAATCTTGACTCAGTAGTTACAAATCACAAGCTCTCGCATCCAATAAACAAAAGTTTCTGTCATTTAAAAATTAAAAAATTTCATAGGAACAATTAATTGAGTAATTTGAAACTGCTCCATGGGCGTGATGTGTTTGTCAAGTTCTATTTGCAGGGGCGTTTTATTCAAAGTTACGAAATATATGTTGAATAAATGCTGTGTTACTTAAGTTTCGTTCATCACATGACAACCGGATCGCTGTAGGTTGCTAAAATAAGAATGCTTAATTTTTCATGTTTTTACCAAACACTTTACCAATTATTGTAAATATTGTTTACAGTTTCTTAACCTTCGTTGTTTTTGCATAGTTACGAGAGAAACATCATAGTGTTACAATGTTCCTACGAAACAACTAATAGAAAGTAACATACTTACAAAACAAACAGCAGAGGTCACAGCCCTCTTTCTCTCGTTTCTTTACTTAGTTGGTTGAACGGAGCGCGTGATGGGCCTCTCATGGCCCTGGTCCTAGTTTTTCTGGTACCAAGCGCTCAAGGGAACTCGAGTCCGTCCTTCGTCCCGTGTGCTCGGGTCGCATATACTCCCTCGTGATCCGATCCAAGGACACTGCCAGGCGGGGAGTTTGACTGGGGCCGTACTTCTGTCAAATGATAACGCAGGCGTCCTTAGGCTAGCTTAGCGATGACAGAAACCTTGAGTTGAGCAACAGTGCAAAAGATGACTTGATCCCGACGCTCAGTATGTTTAGGGACTACGAAAGCACAGCCCATCGATTCTTTTGGCTTGAGGAGTTATCAGCAAGAGGTGTAAGAAATATGAATGTGAATGTTATTCGTAAACCAAGATATCTAGTTTTCTAATAATTAAATTTATATCAGATATTTTTATTAACAATTAATATTTTTAATGTATTTATTGATAAAAAGCTAATTGGGATCTGCTCTTTAATTTTATTATTATTATCTAACCTTATTAGAACCTTTACGAATCTGAACATACTTTAAAATCTTACGTTCTAATAACATATATACGTCTAATCATGAACACATTTCTTCTATGGTTAATTTGATGGTATAAAATTAAATTTCACCACATTCCGTATTTAATGACCTAAAATGTATCAGTATTTTGTGTTTATTTGTATAATTTATTTTCCGTGAAATGTTATTCGTAAACCAATATATCTAGTTTTATAAAAAATGAATTTAATTCAGCTATTTTTAGTTACCNTCCGTGAAATGTTATTCGTAAACCAATATATCTAGTTTTATAAAAAATGAATTTAATTCAGCTATTTTTAGTTACCATTAATATATTTTTTATGTATTTATTGATAGTAAGTTTCCTGGGGATTAGCCCTTAAATTTTTTCATAATTATTTATTTAGTAGATTTTATATACACTTTATAATAAGGAATAAAATTTAAAAATTAGGTAATACATTTTCCTTAGTAAATAACCTAGTAGCATCAGAGAATGGCTGTAAAATACCTAAAAATATNAAAAATTAGGTAATACATTTTCCTTAGTAAATAACCTAGTAGCATCAGAGAATGGCTGTAAAATACCTAAAAATATAACCTTATAAGCACATTTATGAATCTGAACATACCCTAAAATCTTTTGTTCTAATAGTGTGTAATATTATTATATAAATAGGCCTTATCATGTTCAAATTTTCACGGTGATAAAGGTATAGAATTCTATTTCGTCACATTCTGTAATTAATGACCTAGAATATTTCGGTATTTTGTGTGAGTGTATAAATTTTTTATGTGAATGCTATTCGTAAACCAAGATATCAGGTTTTCTAATAATTTAATTTGATTTAATATTTTATTTACAATTAATATTTTTCAATTAATTTAATAATATTAAAATAATGGGGATAAGTTCTTTAATATTATTATAATTATCTAACCTTATTAAGACCTTTACGAATCTGAACATACTTTAAAATCGTACGTTCTAATAACATATATACGTCTAATCATGAACACATTTCTTCTATGGTTAATTTGATGGTATAAAATTAAATTTCACCACATTCCGTATTTAATGACCTAAAATGTATCAGTATTTTGTGTTTATTTGTATAATTTATTTTCCGTGAAATGTTATTCGTAAACCAATATATCTAGTTTTATAAAAAATGAATTTAATTCAGCTATTTTTAGTTACCATTAATATATTTTTTATGTATTTATTGATAGTAAGTTTCCTGGGGATTAGCCCTTAAATTTTTTCATAATTATTTATTTAGTAGATTTTATATACACTTTATAATAATGAATAAAATTTAAAAAATTAGGTAATACATTTTCCTTAGTAAATAACCTAGTAGCATCAGAGAATGGCTGTAAAATACCTAAAAATATAACCTTATAAGCACGTTTATGAATCTGAACATACCCTAAAATCTTTTGTTCTAATAGTGTGTAATATTATTATATAAATAGGCCTTATCATGTTCAAATTTTCACGGTGATAAAGGTATAGAATTCTATTTCGTCACATTCTGTAATTAATGACCTAGAATATTTCGGTATTTTGTGTGAGTGTATAAATTTTTTATGTGAATGCTATTCGTAAACCAAGATATCAGGCTTTCTAATAATTTAATTTGATTTAATATTTTATTTACAATTAATATTTTTCAATTAATTTAATAATATTAAAATAATGGGGATAAGTTCTTTAATATTATTATAATTATCTAACCTTATTAAGACCTTTACGAATCTGAACATACTTTAAAATCGTACATTCTAATTACATATATATATAGACCTAACCTTGTACACATTTTTTTGATATTTAATTTAATGGTATAGAATTAAATTTTGCTACATTGCGTATTTAATTACCTAAATTTTTAATTATTTGTTTGTTTCAGTGTAGTAATATTTTTGTGTGAATCGGTGAAAATAACTTAACTTACGAAATCGCAAACGCAAAACAAAATACTTAGCCTTACTAAAAATTGTATTACGAGTTATCTTAATAGCGTCCGTAATAAATACAATAAGTAAATAGTTTTGGAACATTATGGTTGCTATATACTCGAAGAAGAAGCTGAGAAACTTGACTAAAGTGGCGGCTTAGGGTGTGGTTCAGAAGGTTGAAAATAATTGAGGGAGGGGCACCAGAACCTGTTGAGGGTCCTGTGATGGCGCCGGAGGGTGGAAGGGAGACATCGTCGCCTGGGGACCGATCTGCAGGAGGACACTTCAGGGTCAGGCGCTCGGACCCGGATACGCCTATCTCTCTTCAGCCCATCCCCGAGACTGACTGTAGGAAGATATATAGTCCTTGTAACCAAAACAGAGCATTCTACTAGCTGTTTACTCGCTCTTGGTCCATGATGTTCGTTCATTAAAAAAAAAACATTTTGCAGCAAGTAACCAGCCCCCAAACGATGTAATATATTTTCCCTCTCTCGTCTTTATAGGTTCCATTAATCAGTATGTGCTCACAAACAAACACGCTGTCCCACTGATTATCAACTATTACTATAGCATATTAAACACGAACCACTATCAGGTTCGTCAGAATAGCAAGGACCGAAACTCAGACAGAACGCACGCGTCCGTACGATTGGCATGTAGCGGCCGAATCGTCCGGCCGCACTTGCATGTCCACGCAAAGACTAGAGAGGCTTTTACGCAACTCAATGGCGTCACCGGGCCACCTCCAACAAGGTCACCGTGATAATCATACACCAAGATATGTCCGCAGCACATTTCATTTCATTGTGACCAATACATACAGGTGACTAAAGTCATGGCATAGCAATATGAAAGTATACAGATGGCAGTAGTATCGCGTAAAAAATGTATAAATGGGCAGTGCAATGGTTGAGCTTTCATTCGTAGTCAAGTGATTCATGTGAAAAGCTCTCTGACGTGATTATGGCCGCTCGATGGGAATTAACAGACGTTGAACGCGGAATAGTAGTTGGAGCTAGACGCATGGGACTCTCCATTTAGGAAATGGTTAGGGAATTCAACATTCCGAGATCCACAGTGTCAATAGTGTGCCGAGAATACCTAATTTCAGGCATAACCTCCCACCATGGACAACATAGTGGACGACCGCCGACACTTAATGACCTAGACCAACGACGTGTGGGCAGAATGGTCAGTGTTAACAGACAAGCAACACTGCGTGAAATAACCCCAGGAATCAATGTAGGACTTACGACGGACGTGTCCGTTAGGACAGTGCGGTGAACTTTGGCTGTACTGCGATATGCCAGCAGAAGACCAACTCGAGTGCCTTTACTAATAGCACGACATCGCCTGCAGCGCCTCTCCAGGGCTCGTGACCATATCGGTTGGACCCTAGACGACTGGAAAACCGTGGCTTGGTAAGATGAGTCCCGATTTCAGTTGTCAACAAGGAACTGTGCAAGCTGGTGGTGGCTCCATAATGGTGTGGGCTGTTTTACATGGAATGGACTGGGTCCTCTGGTCTAGTTGAACCGATCATTGACTGGAAAAGGGTTATGTTCAGCTACTTGGAGAGCACTCGCAGCCATTAATGGACTTCATGTACCCAAACAACGATGGATTTTTTATGGATGACAATGCGCCATGTCACCGGGCAACAACTGTTCGCGATTGGTTTGAAGAACATTCTGGACAATTCCAGTGAATGATTTGGCCACCAAGATCGCCCGACATGAATCCCATCGAACATTNTTTTTAGCATGCCAAAAATGATCGAATATAGAGATTCTTTCGTTTTTACTTTTTAAAACAAAACTGTAAACTTTAGATTTAAACATAAAACTGAATATTCTACAATACTAAATCATTTAAACTTCAAACATTGTCTGGTTTTGTTTCAAGAAATGCTAAAAATATTGAATTATATTTCTAATTTGGGGTCTAACATGAAATAAAAAAAATATAAGTTCTCTATACTTAAGTTATCGAAGAATACGTAGAAAAAATTTCTGTGCGTTTACAACTTAAATTAATAAAGTGAGTGAATGAAGAGATTCGGGTGGCTCTTAACAGCGAGGTGAGTATGGAGTGGCGCCGTAGTGAAGAAGTGGTGGAAATGGGAGTTCTCCGACAAGGCCCGCCGACCAACGGTATCGTCCGACATGATTCTCAAATGCAAAAATCCGATGATCCGGCCGGGTATTGAACCCGGTTCGCCTTGGAGGAAGGCGAGCAGGGTAACCGCTCAGCCATCGCGCCCCTTTAAATTAATAAAGATTTATATTTTAAATTTCTTTGGCATTCAATGAAAAAAAAAATCATTTTCTGTTAGAATATTGCATTTTAACTTAATTTCCGACGGAAAGAAAGACTTATGATATCACTTTCCTGTTTATTTTCTGTGCGTGTATGTGTATCTGTGTGTGCGCACGTGTGTGACCCCCCCCCTCCCCCTCCGTAAAAAAAGATTCTTTTGAATGCGTTTACTACAATTTCATCAAACTCGGTACATATATTAAAAATTGTATGGATATCTGATGAAAGGCACCATAATTTCAAAATAACGACCATTTTAGAATTTAGGATGATATATCATATCTTGTTAACAACTCAACCGATTTTAAAGCAAATTTTGTATGTTCAGAGTGCATCATGTAAGCGTTGCATTTAGAGATGGATATTGTTTTATTTAAAGACTGTATATTATATATCGAAAATTACTCAACCATCTCTCGCAAATTTTGCAAATACATAATAATGTGGTAGCTCATGTAATATATGCAATTCAAATAAATAATGCACTTATTTTCAAAATAGTGGCCATATAAATATTTTGGATTTATTTGATATATCTACCACGCCGTTTGACCAATTTCGAACAAATTTTGTATGCTGAAAGTATATATTACAAGTATAATATGTAATTACACATAAGCACTTTTATCCCCTATTTTGTAAAATTGCGTCACACAAATTAAAAAGTATTTATGGCATATCTCGGGAACAATTGACCGATTCCTACCAAAATTGGCAAACAAATAGAACTTGGACAGGTGTTCTAAGTAGGTAAGTTATTAGTACGCCAGATGTGTATTTTCAAAATGGCTGTTATAATAGATTTTTTGCTTAATGTGCTGTATCGTCAAAACCATTTAATTAATTCTAACTTAAATTTTTACAATGGCAGTTTATAGAAATCATTAAATGTGTCTAAAAGTCTAGTTTGTCTGCCATTTTGTAAGATAGCATAACATGGCAATATTAAAATTGTATGTCATATCTCCGGAAAAAACCAATACTCCAAACAAATTTGGCAAACAATTAGCACTACAGCAGTCAGTATAAAATGATATGTTTTCAGTAGTCACACACTAATTTTCAAAATGTAGGCGATATAAATATTTTATCTCAGTATCTTATACATGTACGAAACAAATTTCAAAATCACTTTGTTTGCTGGCAGTATACATTATAACAGTCACAGATTTGTTTATACAGAGCCTTATTTATCCGCCTTTTGTTAGATAACCCCACATGAAAAAAATTAAATTTTAATGTCATATCTCGGAAAACAATTAACAGATTCCCATCAACTTTGGCCAAGAAGTTGTACTGTGATATTACATATAGAGTTGTTTGTTTTAAGTGTGCCGGACACATATTTTCAGAATGACTGCTGTAATAACACTATCTTAGGGTGCTATGTCTACGAAACTTTGAAACCGATTCCAACCTAACTTTGTAAACTTCATCTATGACAATCATTGAATTTGCCAATGCGTAACATTTTACTCCTCCATTTATGTAGACTGCCACATAAAATAATGGATATTTTATGCCATATATTGAGGACCAATCAACCGTCTCTCACCAAATTTAATATGGAAATATGTGGTAAAAGAGTATATGTAAACTAACATGTTTTAAGGCGTGGCAAGCCTTTTATTTCAATGGCATTTCTATAAATAATTCGTTAGTATTTTATACCGTATTAAACAAGGTAAACAATATTTAACCAGATTTTGTACACTAAAGGTATTCATGAGAAGAATAAATTAGGCATACAGAAATCCTCTTTTGCCAGTATTTTTGCAAAATATTGCTAGAAGAGAAAATTTTACATTCCGCCGTATTTCCGGAACAGTTTAACTTATTTCCTGCCAGTGTTGCACACCATTATTGTTACAGAAGCCCATGTCAATTTACATGATATAAGTAGGATCAGACATTTATTTTCAAAATTGTGGCCATAAAAATATTTTGATAAGTTTATCATATATTTTCAATTATTAAAATTAATTCAACCAAAATTTTATGCTTACAGTATCTATAAAAAGCAGCATTTACAAAACCTTTTTTAGTAAATTTGATAGAGAGCACAAAATAAGAAAATAATATTTTTATGCTAGTTCTCCTCCGGAACCAATCAACCTATTCCCACAAAGTCCTTCAAACAAGTAACGCCATGGTAGGCCATGTAAAATGATCGTGTTTTAAGTGGCTCATAAACTGTACATAATTTATGCTACCACCTTATCATTAAACATTAGGTTGATTACATCCGAATTTGATTCTCTGAATTCAACCTCCGTAATGCAGTAGATTGCAAGCTATCTTGCAATCTATTTCTATGTTCGAGTCCCATGTAAGTCTCAGTACTCTTGCATATGTTTCTGGTTACATCTCTTATTATATTGCTTTCAACGAGACGNATTATTTGCATCACTGTAGAGGAAAGTAAGCTCATTAGTTATATCAGAAACTTCTTGTTTTTGTTAATTTTGTCGGAAACAGAGCAACTACGATTTTTCCGGGAATGATACGAACCCACTGGAAACTGATAAAGGGTGTGGAATGTGAAATTTTAGAATTAGATACAAGATACAATTTCTAGCAAGTGAATATTTTTCTTTTATGATATTATACAAAGCTTGAAGCGAATAGATAATATAAGCTGTTTGCGGTTAAATGAGCACTTTTGAAATTAATCTTCGAAAAATGTACCTGCCGCTACATGCATATGTCAAAGGGCGAGCACACTCACTGGCAGATTACAAGTTAAATGGGTAACGTCGGTGGGAAAGATGTGTTAAATATATATGTGTGAAAATTTAAATTATTTGCTTGGCTTTCTGGTTTTAAAATGCTTGTTAGTATGTAAATCAGGAAACTTGTAAAATAATGTACATTTCTAATAATTTTACATTTTCACTTGACCGACGCATCAATGAAGTGATCAGACACATGACAATATTCATTTTACATATGCTGGAAGAATACACAATGTGCATACAAATTGATCTTAAGCAGAACTCGATATAACATACACGGTGCTTCGCAAAAAAATACATAAACGAAAAGGCAATAAAGAAAACGTTTTGCCAGCCTTCGTCACGTAAAAAAAAAAACCAAATTTTCAATTTTGCTCCGTTGTACATTCAGCTAGAGTCAAGGAAATATGGTGAAATTTTAAGCTGATACACATAGGAATTTTGTCAAAATTATTGGTTAATTAAATGAGCCGACAACCTACCACTATTAAAATATTCAAGAAACAGAATTGTATACTGATGTTTTAACTATTATTTAATTTATATGGTAAATGTATCTCTTTAAAAACGAAAAAAAACTGCCTTCAACAAAAAAAAAAACACACGGAGAGGGAAAATGAATATCTATACTACACAATAATCGGAAATTGGAGGCTACTAAAAATGTGTATACGTCAGTGCGGAAGCTTTAAGAGCAACTGTAACCGGAAGTGGACTACCAGTGCTACAAAACGATGGCTACGGACAATACCACACTGAAAAAAAATTTAGTGTGCTGTATACGAAATATATTTGTTTGCGTGGAATATCTTTTAGCTAAACGATATTTTGTTGGTACAACAATTTATTCCAAACAATTTTGTTTGCGCCAAACAAATATTTCATTGTTACAGCGTGTTAAAATTTCTGAACAAAATAATATATTTTGTTATGTGCGATATATCTTTAACAAAGGGTTAAATTGCAGCGACCAAAAATTTTGCCGGCAACACTAATCCAATATATACATATAAACCTTTGGAATATCTGAATTTTCCTGACCATATAGAAGTATATGAAGGTAATTAAACTAATTTGTAGTCAATTGCGGCGTTTCTGATTAAGTGTTGTGTAGTTTTTCAGGTTTTCATGTTCGGTATAGGCGCGGATTTTTAGCCTCGCACTGAATCAAAGAAAGTTATTTTCGCGCAACTAAATTAATTGTTGGTATTGGGCCAATTGAATATTTTGTTGTTGAAACCAAATGGTTTTTTGTTCTTATTTTGCTGCTCCAAACTGTAAGAATTAATAGGATTAAATAAATATTTTTTGAATATATGTATATGAAATATTTCGATTAATATATAAAAATTAAAGCCCTACCGAGATTGGAGCCCAGGTCACTTGCGCCCGGTGCTACGCCTCAGCTTATACTACTATCGATGAAATTTCGGAATATGTTTCAATACATACAGTTTAAATACTGAACAACGTGCTTCAATAAATTTTTCAAGTTTTACAGATTTACTTTTTATTTTTGTATTGATTTTGTTTTATTAGAATTTTTATACCATATCTAGGTAACAATAAATGCACTCACAAACACATTTGCAGTTCAAATTGTCACAGCAATTACAAACATTTTCTCGAGCTGATTATCGAATGAAGGCAATCAAAATATTGTCCAATACTAATATATACAGTTGATTCACCAAATATTTGTGCTCAGTCTAATTTTTGCGCCCAACACAGAGCTTTCTTTTATTCAAGAAAATATTTTGTTTGATTAACAAAATATTTTTTTTTTGCTTTTGAAATTTTGTTTTTCCGTATTCAAACAAATATTTTGTTGCCTGAAACCAACCTTTCTCTAAATGTAGTCTGTATCAAAGTAGGAACTTAATGCTTTATAAAAATGGCGAAGCATTCAGCTGAATAATTAGCGACTGTGTAATAGTGGCATATGGAGAAAAACTTTATACATGCAGCATTCCTATCGCCACGTGTTGAAACGTTTGTGAACAACTAAATTTTATATCAACGAAAATTCACACAACTACGGTAGCATGAAAAATACTGCAATATTTTACGCGAGGTATCTAGCAGTTTCGTAATAGTATTCGTTCAAAACACGTACTAAACAAAGTCCGTAGCTTGTGTATTACTCGAAACAAAAAAACAAATCCACTAATAAACGTGTGCACATAACTTAAAAAAACTGCAATATAGTACCAATAAAAAATTTTGTAGAGCCAACAAATGACTTTGTAGGAGCAACAAAAGATTTAGGAGATGCAAAAACGATTCAGTACTGGCAACAAATAATTTAGCAGAGACAAAAAATTATTTTATTAAGGCAAAAAATAATATTTGGTAAAGGCAACAAGAGATTTTGTTCAACCAAACATGTCAAATGTTTTTTGCTAACAAATAAAACGTTAAATTAATTTGGTTTAAAAATAAAAAAAATATTTAACTGCCTCTATACAAACAAATTACTTGGTTGTGGCACAAAAACCTTTGTTAGAACCAACAAAATATTTTTCTCCGAGCAGTGATTGTTGAGAATTGTACAATTTCAGAAAACTCAGTTTTGACTCATAGAAACACATAGTTTCTGTAGTTGACGTTGAGTAGTGATATGTGTCGACTAGTATATTTACATCACTGTGGCTGCACCTTAGTTAAACAATTAATACGCTATACAGTATTTTTACAGTTTGCTACTGAAATCAGTGGAAATAATTAATTTTGCTATCACAAAAAATACTGATGAAAGTGATAATTGCAAGGACAGCGTCAAATAAATCCCTAAATTATATGTTTTTTCTTCGCTACTAACTTCTTCCTTTTACACACTTTCTCTTTAAAATAACAGTGAAATTAAAATCCCCATACATTAACCTGCTGTCAAGAGATTATATAATATTTTGAACTCGGGAAATAAAAATAGCTTCGGAAAGGGAGGAACAATTAATGGGAATGTCACCTGTTCGTATAAAGTTTTGGAGTGACATTAACATTAGTCTATCTTAAGCGCGCGAAGACGTGTGATGACTTTTTCTAACTGATCTCCTCTTCCAAGCATTACCAGCAGAAGCCTGTGGATGTTTCTACAGAAGAGGTATAGGGTTAATTCAATTCACGGGTCAAAGTTATTTAGCAATTAGCTCTTATATGAAAACATTGCTTTCGTCTCTCTTCTACGCATTATACAACTTTCCGACACACATAAAAATAATGTTATTATTCATTGTTATAATACTGCATTTATAATTCTACACGGAGAAAATAAGTCCAATTAGTTAAAAAAAATTACAAATTGAATAATTTTTAAATTCAATTTATTCAATCTAAATTTAAAATATGAAATTTGTAAAAAAAATTAATACATTTCTGTTATAGTTAAGATTAAGTTAAAGTGAGATCATGACAATTTCACAGATATTGTCAGGGCTGGGAGAAAGAAGGAGCAGTAGCTGATGGCCTCAGACGTGTTTTGGTGTTCATTGCCCTCCTCCCGCCTCCGGTTCCGCTTCCGCGGTCCATGTCATCCCGGAATTCGGCCCTGCTATTTTTTTAACATAGGTTTTTTTTACCAACAATTTTGAAAAGCCCTCCATTTGGCTTGAGAGGTGTAAAATAAACGGTACCTTTTACATGTAAACCTAAAAAACTAGGGTCAACATAACACTTGATTACAGACTCCCCGATTGAGTAACAATTAGTTTAATTATCTGCAAATACTTCTATAAGGTGAGTAAAATTCCGATCTTCTAAAATTTAATCAACCAACTGGATGAGTGTTGTCAACAAAATCTTTGGTCTGTGCAAATTAAATTCTTTGTTCAAGGTTAGACCTACACATAGGTGCAATATGTGGAATAATTGCGGTATTGGCGATAGAAAATTTTAGTTATAAAGCGAACTTAAGTTTTCATTAGTTTAGATAATGGCAGGCATTCAAAATGGCGGTCACGAAAATGTATTTATCTGATATTTCTTATTGTTATTTGATGACATTTATGCCATACTATATGTGATTCACAATATCTGCATTGTGTAAATTTGAAAGTTTGTGACACAAAGTGCGTAGACACGAGCGTGGTGGCTCCTTTGACTAGGGCTTCCCGTTATCTCGTTGTGTGTGTGAGGCTCTGGGAACGGTCCTTGTGTACGATAGGCTTCTACATGCTGCTGAAGGTTCCGTGTTAACTGGGCTGCTGACTAACGAGTAGATTACCGAGCGCACATTGTACAACGGCGTTCGAACATTTACTGGCCAGTGACGCCTTTTTGTTGGCGTTTGCAGCTAGAGTTCACAATGTAAGGAACTGTTTTATTTCTGTATTATTAATGACTACGTGTCTCACAGTTAATACAGAATCCACCAACAAAACCTCTAAACTCGGTCGCTACTTGCAAAACCATTATTATTCTGTAACCTAGAGTGTATATAAATTTAACTAGGTGGCTACCAAAACACGAATATATCTGATTTTATTTTTGAGACAAGCATATTTGAATTAAGGATATTTAATTGGAGCACTTTCATATGACATAACAGCAGATCCACATACACGGGTCGAAAATGAAAAATGAACACCACTAAAGCGGTGAGGTAGAAACGTCATGGTCACATGGGGCACTGATAGGGAGCAAACGTGCAATGATTAACAGTGCTGTACTGTGGACAGAGTATGAAACGCGTATTACGTTTTAAACCGCAGAGCCCAATACAATTTTAGTTGACTCGGTGAAAGAGTAGTGTGTTGTTTCAAGCATCGATCTGTGTGTAGTAAGCATTGTAGATATACCATGACGGCATAGACGACTACACATCGTGCAATTAATGGACATCGAACGTGGTCGTATTTTTGGCCTTAGGGAGGCTGGATGGTCCTTCCGAAGAATTGTTCAACACGTAGGACGTGAAGTGTCTGATGCGCATCATTGGTGGTGCCGGTGGTCCAACGATGGTGCACATGCTCGTCTACCTGGTTCCGGTAGGCAGCAGATTACGGATTCCCGCCTGGACCACCGCATCATACGAGCGGCAATTGCTGATCGCACGGCGACCGCCGAACAGTTTAGGGCCACTGGTGCACCCAGGGTGTCAGATAGGACCATCACCAACTATTCCCCGAGATGACATCCGACACGTTTATGATTGTCTCTACGCCCGACTGCAGGACTGCATCGTCGCTAAAGGCGGCTGCACACTATACTGGCATTGTTTCTCAAGACATGCAGCCTATGTCCATAGGCGTACTACACTGTGATCATCATCACGACCCTGTGAACATTATCATACAGTGTAGAACCTGTATATTTATTCAATCCAACCTCCATTCATGTGGGAAATTTTGCGTCCGTGTGTTCATTTTCCATTTTCCACCAGTGTATATGTGATTCATATTTTTAAAACATGACGTTATCGATATAAAAAATGAACGTACTCTACTATACATGTATGGTTATAATTTTTATTAAGTTCTTAAAAGGGATCATGGTAGGTGGCAATATTGATAGCGATATGATAAGAAATGCAAAAAGAAACAAATGCCATACTACTGAGACAATTACAAATACACACTTGTCTTATCTGGGACTCAACACATAATGCCTTGTACCATAAGTTGGCGTGCAACCAACTACGTAATTGAGGTAGGACTCGGAGCATCAACTCCGGTTTTAACCAGTCTTAAGCTTGATAGACTGGGTTTACAAACTTTAAATAAATACAGGTTAATCGTTTTGCGAACAAGTGTGTGAGTCCCTTAAATCATGTAAGATTACATGGTGTACCGTAACACTACTTGTGTTCAGAATTTGGTGGAAATAGGCTAATTAGTTCCCGAGATATGGCATAAAAGTATTAATTTCTCATTTGACACTATCATTCAAAAGGCCTAAAAACAGGATCTGTATAGGCATACCTGATGTCAAATAGGTGCTGTCATCATATGATGTTTGGTATAAATTTGGAGTGTTTTCAAACAGATAACGTAAGCTTATGTAAATAATTTATATAGCATCATTAAAAAAAATGATGTCTCTCTAAATTACGTAATTTTACATGGCCTACTTTAGTAATACTTGTGTGAAAAATATGGTAGGAATTAGACAATTGGTTCCCGAGATCTGGCATAAATATTGCATATTATAACCAATACGAAATACTTTCTAAAATGTGAGTTTCGAGTTTCATAACACCATTTTACAAGGTAACATGAACATTCAGTCTTTCATTCCGTTTTCACGTAATCATCACAGCGCTAGGTTTGAAGTTCTAAACTACATTTAGTGTGGCGAAGTGAGTGCACTCATACGTACTATTTGTTTTAACAATCCTAACGTCACCAATTAAACTTAAAACGAAAAAAAATGGCATACTATTAAAAACTACATAATTTAGAAAAGTAAATATAACATATATATTTTCGTTATTATTATCGCAGGTGGCTTCGTGGCTCAGATGATAAGGTAATCATTTAAAGGCGTATTAAAGGTGGTGTATGTTCATTCTCGCCCACCTCCAATTTTTTTTTACTTTTTTAAATTATGTCTTATTGCGCAATATTAATAGTAACTATAGGAAATATGTTTTTTTCTCGTAATTATTTGGCAAAATTCAATAAACACAATATTTGATTCCCAACACGCAATTGGCGTCACTTATTCAATCAATTGAAAAAATCGGATGTTTTACCACTAATTCTAAGTGGAGCCATTTCCAAAGATTCAAATTGTTTAATTTCTCTGTGTATCAGTGGTTTTCCACTGATCCGAATTTGGAGTCTAAAAAGCTGTCTACCAGGCTGGCTCATGCCGGTTGTAACCCCACAGCTGCCATCGCCAAGTGATTGGAGGTGGAAGAAGGACGAAAGTAAATCAGAAATATGTTAAGGCAACTCTACCAGAAGCTTGGAAGGCATGCAGAGAACTTATACGATCTGGCTGCACGAAAGGCTGCGTATCACGACTGTGAAACAGTAGGAAGGCCACCCGACAGTGCATGGCTCTTTGTACTTGTGGCCTCTTTGTGCTGACTCAAAACGTGTTTATAAACAGTAATGTGTTTGACGACTAGTAGCAGTATTCATTCAAAAATGAACTATAGCATTAATATCAATGAAATGAGAACTTGTAATTAAATAAAGATCCATCGGAAATTGTTATTGCTTTTACCCCTGTGTTCTTGCCTTAAGGAATAAATATATTTGTTGTATGATATGTATATAATTGAAAAGGTAAACTAAATTATCCACTATTGGGCTTCATTTTTACTTCTAAAGTGTACAATAGGCATTTTGTAACCACAAGTTAATATCTAGACATGAAACTCTACAGTGACGAATAACAAAAATTACACTTATTATCCATTTTTAAATATGGCTGCCAATTTTCTTTAACGAAAAATCTCAGATGGATTTATAGCCAAAATTAAACCTTGATATGTTTTGTTTATGTACTCCAAGTTGAAAACATCTAGCAACAGATGCACAATTGTTTTATCTACCTATCTGCAGGACAATATCTGTAGTTAACTCTCGCATACTTGCGAACGCGTAACTGGTTCACTGACAACCCGAAATCACCCCTACAACACCTTAGAGAGTACCGCGGGCTGGCAAAGCCCTCCGCTCTCTTCCTTCAGGACTGCTGACGCCGCCTAAGAGTGAAGTAAGTGAAGAGATTAAGGCTGCTCTTAACAGCGAGGACTTGAGAGCCGATGAGGGCGATTGAGGTGAATATGGAGCGACGCTGGAATAAAAGGGTGTGGGAAACGGAAGATCCCTGAGAAAACCTGCCAACCAGCGGCATCGTCCAGCACGATTCCCACGTGTGAAAATCCAGTGACCCAGCCGGGGATTTAACCCGGTGGGCCTTGGTGGAATGCGAGCAGCCTAACAACTGAGCCACCGCGACCCCTGATGCTCAGAGGACAGTTAATATTCGCGTGCGGATACTTATCCTGGCCAGGACCCCAAAAGCAGTTTGTGTTCGTTACAACTGGGTAAGGCGACGACCGCCACTTCACAATCACGCCATCCCGGCAATTACAGCGAACTGCAATCGCGGAATCGGCACATAGGGTCCCATAACCATACATTAAAGATGAGGCAGACCTCTTATTCGTCTTCTGCGCATGTACCCAACATTGACCTACCCCAAAGGAAAACAAATGTCAATGTCTCATGGTAAATAGTGATGAAAGTTTTTGTACCATAATTTTAAATGACAAGTGCTATTATATTAATAAAATGCTTTCATATATTCCAATTTAAACTAAATACGATAAAAATTTGTTATAGGAAGGATAAAAACATCGGAAAGCACTTGTTTGTTAACAGTTTTCTAACCTGAAATCCAATCCACGCCGTTTTTACAAGCGAATTGGCAGAAAATCAGTTCAATGTAAGGACGTGGAGACTGGTTCTGCGCAGCCAGTGAGATCGGTCTACCTCATCTTTAATCCACGTCCACAACAATAGACGCAAGGTCCAAAGGATAGTCGTCAAACAAATAAAAAAAACTAATGTTAACTGTCCCTGAAACAAGAATATGCCAGTATAAACATGCTATTTGGCAAGCATTTACTGTACCAATGCATAGGATATAAAGTTACTAGCAGAAACGAATTCAAACAAGATGTTCAGATAAATAAATAATTTTTCGAGATTTCTGTGAAAAATTACTGCAGACATTGCCATTAGTGGTAAATGTTTGCAGTAAGGTGCTAGAATGTTTATTTCCAAGGTTGATATCAGTCTGCTAGTTTTTCTCGTCTTCAGAAAGAGCCAGTCGGCGTGTATGAGAGGAGGCTGGCGTTAAGTGCAACTGGCTGACCTACCCTGCTTGCCTTTCCAGCCATTCCGATGAATGGTGATGTAAGAGGTAAAATTTAGCTAGAGCAGCGGTGGAATGAAAGAGTTAGAAACGGGAGTGCCCCGATGAATTCTTTTCATCGCGGCAGTGTCCGCCACCCATCCCACATAATAATCCCCGCCCAAAAATATTACTGCCCACCGGGGATTGCGATTAAACAAGAAGGTTATTTACAGTATACATCTGGAGAGGCCTTGCTACTATTCTGCGTGTAGTGTCGGCTGAAGCCAGGGGGTGGAGCTTTCCCCCGACTTAGTACTGGAAGGAGAGTCGGCGAGAGTAAAATGACTTTCGAAGTGCGCGAAAAAACCTCTAAACACTATTTCTCCGAAGCCTCTCATCCAAACAGATTCATATTTTGGCAATAGATGCAAACATTTTTCCTTGCCATCATGGACCGGTTACTTTTTTATAAATATTTTAAGACCATTCAAAAAATTAGTTTTTACTAAAATGTTTATGCAGAATTCCAGAAAAGTTGCAGCGTAAAAAGTAAGTTTCTCTAAAAATTTTGTTTGAAGAAATGGTAAGGGGATATAAGTGCATGGAATGTAGAGAAAGGAACGATATTTTACGTGGAAGTTGCGGAATTGTTGTGAGTGGCTTGCTTTTTTGCATAATGGGCTGAAAAGTTTAGATGATTTTACTGTCAGTGTGAATTATCAGGCATCGAGTTTAAACATAACATAAAACTCGTTATATATTTTCAACAATATACCTATTCTAAAGAAAATATATGCTCGAGCCGACTTTCTGTTCCTTAATTACCAGCCTAACAACACTACACTATCGATGTCAGTTTGCCCGCGTTTCAATTCCCCACAGACACGAATTTAAAAAATCGCTCAACGACTGAAAAGTAACGTCTCGCTGTAACGAAAGTATAAAATCATATGTTTTGATAGCTGCAGTGTTTTGAGTGGTTAAATGTAAAATATTGACTATTTTATTTATCCTGTTGACTAAATTTTAAACATCTAACTTACAAAATGTATACAAAAAATTGCAATGTTCAGTATACATGTACGAATAAAAACACGTAACCTAAAATATCAGTAGCTTTCTAAAGTAAAATAATTAATTGAAAAATTAAATAATTCGTTAGCAAATAATATGAAATTATATTTCATCCTAAAATTAAAAAATCGGTTTTATATAAAATTTTGTTAAAAACAACTGTATGATTAAGCGGGAAATTATACTTAATTGACAATTGTGTAGATAAATATCACAGAATCATTTGTTACCATTGCACATTTAATCGATAATGGAATGAAAATCAAAGCAGACATTTAAATGTAAAATTAAGAAAAAGCAGCATAATGATTTCGGGAGAGTGTAGAATAATGAGTCCAAAATAATTATAGAGATGCTAAATGAGAGGTTTAAAAATGTTCCGTATTTTTTTTATTATTTTTAAGCCATATGTGTTTTGCTTGCTACAAAACCTTTTTAGTTCTGTTTTGTTAAAAATTTAAGTCGTAGATATAAACAGTGAAGTAACTTGTAATGGAATCTTTTCTATGGAATGTCTCATTCGCAGGTTTTTTTTTTTTTTTGTTACGACGATAAGTGCAGCCGTACCATTGTTGCACGCACTGCACGAAATCATCAAGATTGCGGAGAAATTTTTGGAAACTCACTACCTATTGGCTAACGCGCTTTTCTCTGTTTCTCTTTCGTCCTTTTTCTCCCCCGAACTGGCTTCACCACCATCCGGACTAACGTCTCTCCACATATTTACTATATGCAACCTCCTTGGGATGAAACCCTGAACATCGGCTGTTGGAAACCAAGTATGGACACTACTTACGAATAGAGAGGTGAAACAGCGGCTTATACCGAGAACTCCAGCCGCATACGCCTGCAGAAAGACGCCACTGGCCACCAGCAACACGCCAGAACGCCGTACGCAGCCTAGCCTGGTAACATACTTGCCAGCTGGCAGCCCAGCCAATAAGACATACTGCCGCAGCACGCAGTAGTCAACTAGACACAAGATTTGTTCCAGAATCTCGCTGAGCCATTCAGTGAACGGGTACTCTTACATTACAGGAACCGACACGCCGTTTCTCTTATATATACTGATCTATTCTATTTCGTGCAGGTTCTCAAAGACATATGTCAGTTATTTTAAATTAACCTTGATTTGTTACAACTGCACAGAGTCTTACACACTGAACCTGCACAACGAATACTTCGCAGTTGTACGTAATCCGTTTTGTTCTTAGATGTGAGTAAAAGTGACAGAACGAAATAACTATTAGTCTCTCCTGAGAAATGTAACTTTGTGTTAACTGCGTCGAGGACAGCCCCAACCGAATGTAAATACATTTTCATCAGGAAAATACACCAATTATAACGTTCCAGTACCTGCAAAGCCCGACAGTTTGAGAAATAGGAAAGTTATTGTATAATGCTTCAGAATAACGATTTTTTTTTTGGCTGGCTTTGATATTTGCAGTTACTCTTTCCACTAAACTCATTTAAAGAAAAACTCTTTTGGCTGGTTAACTCAAAGATGAAATATTTAGCAATCAACTGGTGTTCCCACCATAACGTGATTGGCAAAGTAGGATGTGTGTGTCTTTGTTTTCCTAAATCTTGTTTATATAAGTTGCTGTTATTTTTCACATATTGCAGAGCTCTAGCAGGTTTGCTGAAAACAAAAATGGCTACATAAAATTATATTTATTTTGAAAGAATTTAATATCTCAGGAAACTGTAGTTACTGTCTGATTAAATTTACATTCGGGATTTGACAACGAAAGACCAACTCTGTCAGTGAGATTTATAAGCTGAAACAGTTTATGGAAAAATGTTTTTTAAATATACTTGATCCGTATTCCTTTAATACCCGCTCGCATTAGAGAGATAAGCAACGGTTTTTTTACTACACAGTTAAATTCATATCGAAAACCTGCTTCATATGAACTCAGACATCAATGTTTACAAATAATAAAAGATTTATAAATTATTTTGCAATAAGCAATTTTTTTTAATACTCTTAGTTTGTGTTACACTTGTAACTGGATATGAGCTCATTCTGTACACCATTGAAGACGCTGTGCATAAATCCATTATAAAAGAAAAAAAGAGAAAAGGATCGAATCATACGCGCCCCAAGAGAGTATGCAAAATAATTGTAAATCAGAACGTTCAAACAAATGAAGTCGAGGATTATTTTTTCCGTTCTTGATCTATATTGGACATCGAAAGCTTGGAAACCAATGTTGCTTGTGGTTTCTCGTTTGAGTCGGTGAAAACGTGGTGGACGCTCGCTGTTCTTACTGTTGTCACTCACGCCGCTGCCTTCTGAGCCGCGAACCAAACTTATTTTTGATTAACTGGAAGACTCTTCGTCGTTTCGCAATACAAGCAGTTGTTCACAACTGACGCAAATTTAATCTTGTTTCGAAAGGTTTGTGAAAAAAGGTTGTTTTCATTTAATCTGCCGAGTATTAATTGTTGGGATGTTTTAGAGAATTGGTCTGAGAATGGGATTGTTTATTTTAGGCTGTGCAGATACATCATGTTTTTTTTAATTGGCTGCTGTGGGGCAGAAAAGCCACTGGCCATTTAGACCGGGTCACTCAGGATTCTGTTAATGCAAGTAGTAACTTCCGTGAATGGCGTGCGCACAGCCACCAACCAAAAAGGAAAGAATCCTCCCAAACCTAAATGTTAAACAGGGATATGAAGAGTTTCGATGTACATTTAGAGGAATGTGTTTTCCACCACGGGAAACTGGCCCTATATGTAACGTGTTTTATATCGATTAATAAATCGTTAACGACGAGCAAAACCAAAGTAGGGATCTGAAGTAAAGTGCGCATGCCAGCTGAACATAACCTTCTCTGCGTCGCAACATAGAACGAGTGCGGTTTCCATTATAACTATCAACACCACGAGAATTCTGCCGAGGTTGCCACGTTGTTTATAAACCTAAGACCTATCAAATGTTATTGCGCTTGTCATGACACTTTACATGCGTTATAACGAAAGTACTGAAAATATTAAAATGATCGTAAAAGTGGAGATTGCTTGAAAATCAAACGTAACCAAAGGCACGTCACGTGTCCAGACAGTGACGATTCTTCTGCCAAATCGTCAGCCAATATTGTAATGTGTGCAGAAGATGAATATCAATCTACCAGAACTTTAGTCGAACTAAATAGAAACCCATTCTCGGAAATACAGGATCTGCTAGAATACATCGGTAAAGCAATAATACTCAGCTTCCACCA